>VXAC01000083.1:454185-459185 GCA_013399225.1 Rhipidura dahli
CCCCGCCCCCCCCCCCCCCCCCCCAGGCAGAGACAAGCACTGGAATTCCAGGGGAAGGCAGAGGCTCCTTGAGGGATGCTCCTGTTATTCCCTTGCTTTCAGATCACCTCGGGTGCCTTTGTGCAGGGCAGCAATTTAAATCAGCCCTGAGAGCAGCTGGAGCTGCCGAGAACACCTGAATATGGAAGAGCAGATATTCCTTCATCCTTGAGCACGGCTGGAATCTGCCCAGGAACAGGGTTTGCCTTCAACTCTTCTCCTCCTGTTTTATTCTCCATCCAGGGTCTGGTGTTTCCTTTGCCTTCCCTTCCTTGCACACATTAAATGTTTAATGAGAGCTCTGTGCAGTCAGGCCCCACTAAGTTCCAGAAGTTCTCATGTTCGAGGTGTTCAAAGCACAAATTGGATGCAGGAAAGAATAAACTGGCACAGAGCAGAGGCTGTGCTGGGGAGCAGCGAGGGGAGAGCAGCGGGGAGAGCAGGGCTGGCAGCTCGCACATGGAGGGAACCACTTCCTTCTTGCTGGGAACAGCCCGGGCTGTGCCTGCCCTCCATCCCCAGTGCCAGCCTCTCCTGAGGGATTTTCCCGGCTCAGCCAGCACTTCCTGGGGATTGCAGCTCAGCACCAAGGATTCCAGCAGGCCTGGCTGTCGCTGGCACACAGGGAAGGGGCTGCAGTGTGATCCCTCTGGCCCCAGGGGCGGCAGATCAGGGCAGATCAGGCAGTGGGGCTGAGGGGCTGCGGGAGGTGAAGGGACTGAGCAGGGAAATCAGCCTGAGCTGGAGCAGCCCAGCCTGTCCAGCCCCAGCAGGAGTCTCCTAAAGGAAATCAGGGATGAGGTGAGCTGGGAGCAGATGGAGCCATCCCTCTCATCCCGGGTTTTTCTGGGGCTCTTTGTTGTGTCAGAGTCAGAAATCCCAGAATCCCACATTGGGTTGGGTTGGAAGGATCTTAAATCCCACCCAGTGCCACCCCTGCCATGGCAGGGACACCTCCCACTGTCCCAGGCTGCTCCCACTGCCGCAGTGTCCAGCCGGGCCTTGGGCACTGCCAGGGATCCAGGGGCAGCCACAGCTGCTCTGGCAATTCCATCCCAGCCCCTCCCCACCCTCCCAGGGAACAATTCCTTCCCAAGATCCCGTCCAGCCCTGCCCTCTGGCACTGGGAAGCCATTCCCTGGCTCCTGTCCCTCCAGCCCTTGTCCCCAGTCCCTCTCCAGCTTTCTTTAGGCTCCTTCAGGTCACTGTCAGATCACCCCGGAGCTTCTGTTCTCCAGGCTGAACAATCCCAATCTTCTCAGACTTTCCTCCCCTCTCTTCCCATGTGACTCCTTAAAATGGGCATTTTGGAGCACCGTGACTTCTCTTGGCCCATCCAAAGCCAGATTTTGATAAGGCTGCAGATCCCAGAGGAAAGGTGTCCAGCAGGCCCAGCCTCATGGGAGGACACAGGGACTGATTCCCACCCCCTGGAACTTTTCTGGAGAGTAATCATGGGAAACATCACTTAGGGTCTTATTTTTACCCTTGTTTGCATCAGACTGAGCCCAGTTAGAGGAGAAATTAGAGAAGAGCTCAGGCAGCCCCAATTCTCCTCCAGCTCTGAGCACAACAGCAACTCTCCCCCTTTACTCCCGAACCCCCTGCTCCCTTTCCAGAGCAGCTGCTCCCTTTTTCTATCATTTTTCCAATTTTTCATTATTGTTCTGTCCCTTCCATAAAGAAGGATGAAAATTAAAGCCCGTAAAACTTTCCATTTCTGTGGCAGGGATCTATTGACAGATAAAAACCTGCTACAAATCATTAACCCAAGAGGCAGCTGGGGATGCTGCCGGGAGGTGCCGGGGTGACATTGGAGCTCAAATTCCCAGGAGTTTCAGACAGCTCAGGGCCCATCCACACTGCTCAGGCAGCTCTGGGTGTGCACAGGGCAGCTGGAAACTCTGATTTCCACAAGGGCTTCCATTGCTGAAGTGCAGATGAGACAAATTCCTGCTCAGAGGAATCTCCCAGGGCTCCTTGTCTCTCCAGGTGATTCCTGCATCTCCTTCCCCATCTGCAGCCTGCCCAGAAAGCTCCTGGCAGCACCTGACTGCCCTTTTAATTTGGGAATGCTTTGAAACCTCGGGCAGGATTGTTCTGAGGGTGAACTTGGGTAGGAATGTACCCTCTGAGTGCGCTTAACAAATCCCAGAAAATCCACATTTAACTTGATTTTTTCCCACTTATCCACATTTTTCTCAACATCAGCTCTGCACTGGAGCTCTTCAGTCTCTGCCTTCATCTCCCTGTACCTTCTCCAGGTATTGTTCCCTTTCCAGGGCTGATTTTTACAAAAAGGCTCTACAAGGGCTCTGTGGAGAGAGAAAAGCAGCTGAAGCAGCTCTGGCAGTGATGGGCAGGGAGTGTTTCAGTGTTCAGGCTGCAGTCTCTGATTTGATTCCATCTCCTCCTTCAGAGAACACAAAATCATGGAAACCACTTGGCTTTGACTGCAGAGGAGCAGCCAGAGCTGGCCCCAATCAGGAAACACTCGAAGCCTGTGCTGGAGGTTTCTGAACAAGAGGAGAGCTGAAAATGGGGGGGTTGTGGTGTTAATGGAGTTGTTTGTCTGAAAGGGCCATAAAAATGTCCTTCAGTGAGCCTGTGGATGAATAGCTCCTGTGGCAGTCAGGGAATCAGGGAATTCTGGAATGGCTTGGGCGGGAAAGGACCTTAAAGCTCATCCAGCTCCGTGGCAGGGACACCTCCCACTGTCCCAGGCTGCTCCAGCCTGGCCTTGGGCACTGCCAGGGATCCAGGGGCAGCCACAGCTGCTCTGGCAATTCCATCCCAGCCCCTCCCCACCCTTCCAGGGAACAATTCCTGCCCAAGATCCCATCCAGCCCTGCCCTCTGGCACTGGGAAGCCATTCCCTGGCTCCTGTCCCTGAATCCCTTGTCCCCAGTCCCTCTGCAGCTCTCCTGGAGCCCCTTCAGGCCCTGGAGGCCATAATGAGGTCATCCCAAACCCAGTTGTGGTTAGGGGATGTGAATTAAGGAGGAAACCTCCTGCAGACCTGTGGGACAGTGGGATCTGGGATCCTGCAGGAACTGGGATCAGGGATCCTGTGTCCCATTGGGATCCTGTACCACACTGTGCTGTCTTTGCAGGAGAGCTGCACTACCAGTGCTCAGCTCCTGCTCTGTGCTGATAAGAAGGGTGTCAGTGACTGCAGGGATTTTCCCTCACTGATCCATTCCTCTCCTGGCCGTCATCCCCCTCATCACCATCCTCACCCTCCTCATCATCCCCAGGCTGCACTCGCTGCCTGCTCTGTCCCTGCGGCCTCAGCGTTTCACACTTGTCTGCATTAAATTGCATTTGCTGCCTGAGTCACCTAAAGGATGCAAATCCTCTGGAACACGGGGGATTGTGCCTGCTCCCAGGGAGGAGAGTGGGATATAAATGGATTCTTTCCCAGCTCCTCTGCATCCCTTCTGACCAGAGCTATGAAAACACATCCAAAGCTGGTATTTTTATTTTTATTTTTTTACATTTTTTTGAATGTGACCAAATCCGCAGCATTTTCAGGGGCGTGGATCCCATTCAGGCCCCGGCCATAAATCCTGTCCATGTTCCAGCCTTTGCTGGGGATTTTCTTCTGCCTTTTTCCCAGTCCTCAAGAGGGGAATGTGCTGTGCTGCCCTGCAAATGCTCCCTGTAAGCAACCCTCTGGCTCAGGAGGCTGTAATCTAAATCAATCTGCAAGGATTAGCTGTCATTTGCAGGTGGAAATCTGGGAATGAAGCAGCCAGCGGTTTTCCTGGGGGTCTGTGGATGCTCTGCAGGATTGTTGGTTGGTTTAATGCCCACTCAGGTGGCTCTGTGTTGCTGGCATGGAGGAGGGAAAATCTTTAGAAGCAGGCAGCTCCCCTGGAGACTGGGATTTGTGGAATCTAGCAGCTCCCAACCTGTCTGGATTACATCCAGAAAAGTGCTGGTAAAGTTGGGAACAAGGGGTTCAGAGTCCTTAAAATGGTCATGAGCTTTATTTCTGGATTTGGGATTCCTGGTGTTGGATTGCTGCTCACTTCCATGTCTGAATCCTAAACTGGCTGAAGTGAATGAGAACTTTTTGCGTCCAGGGGAAGTTGAAGGCGATGGAATGCTGAACACTGGGAAATGAATGATTAAACACAGCTCACCCCCGTGGCGCTGGGAAATCTGGGCTGTGCTCACACCTGTGCACTTCCCCTTCATGGCCTAAAATTCATTCCTAAATAGGAATTTTAGTTCAGGAAGGGAAGGACAAGAGGGGCCTGCAGTGGTTTCATCCTACAAGGCAAGCTGGGCTTGGATTCAGCAGGGAAAGGAGTGAGGGAAGTCCAGGCAGAGCTGGGGGAGCTCTGGAGCTGCTGCTCAGCAGGGGCTGCTCCTGACACAGGAACTGGGAGCCCTCAGGTGAGGTTTAGTGGGAGCCAGGGACACAAAAGGGACACAAAGCCAGGCCTGTGGGGCTGCTTGTGCGAAGGTGTTGAGAGATTCCCCCCCCTGCAGCCAGGCCGGGGCCTTCTTGGCAGAATTTGGAGTGGGATCCATTTGGGACCAGTGTGGAGGTGTTTGCTGTGTGATCCCCCCCCTGCAGCCAGGCTGGGGCACACTTGGGCAGGTTTTGGAGCTGGATCAGATGCCTTAGGTTTGAACTTTTATATTTTCCAAGCCCTGCCCTGCCCAGTGTGTAACTCTGGAGTTGCCTGTTCCCTGTTCAGTGCTGCTCTCTGTGCTGGGCACACACAACAAAGCCTCTCCAGGGCTGCTCTCCAAGGACACCCAGCCCAAACTGGGCCCAAAAAGTATCAACCAAAGAGCCTCTGAGGGGGGCAAGCTGAGGGCAATTCCATCATTAACTGAAGCTTTAATTGGAGAATGAACCCTGAGATGCAAATGAACCAAAGCTATAAAAGTGGGAAGAACTCGTGGCCTCTCAGGGTCCATCTCGGGGCCCATCTGGGCAGCAG
>VXAC01000083.1:464185-504291 GCA_013399225.1 Rhipidura dahli
CTCTAATCTCATGAAAGATAAAATATGCAGAGTCCTCTGTTTAACTTCCCCTGGAGAATGGGACAGGAAGCAGAGTGATCCCAGCTGAGCTGTGACATAAATGTCCTCTAAAATATTTGATGTCTTTATGGACAAGGAAACCACACAGCTCCAAAGGTATCACCTTAAAAATTTTGGAATTCCACCTCCAAAATCCAGGAGAACACAGAGCTTTGTAGATTTACTTTGCAGTGTGATTAATGACTTTGGGAATAAGTCTTGAAGCTTGATCCTCCAGATGGAAGAATATTAAAAATATTGATTTATTGTGGCTTCTCGGGTGAACTTTGCTCCGGTTGTTCTGCACCATGACCACTCAGCCCGGGAGCTTTGGGGCTCTGCTGGCACTGGGCACTGCCCAGCCCTTTGGGAAAAATAATCAGCTTTTTGCAGTGTTTGAAGGTTTAAAAACCATGAAAGGAATCTGGGAGCTGGCAGCCCCGGGGTGTGAGTGAAACCCAGCTGGAGGCACGAGGACAGCAGCTCTGGCTCCTTAAATAAGTAAGTAAGTAAGTAAGTAAGTAAGTAAGTAAATAAATAAATAAATAAATAAACAAACAAACAAACCCTCCTCGGCTTGGCAGGAAGGCAGAAAAAGCCAGGCAAGGCCTAAATCACTGTCACTGCTCCAATGTGCTCGGGGCTGTGTCCTCAGCTGGTGCCACTTAGAGCCCTGTACACCCAGATTAGGCTGCAGTAATTGAAGAGGAGGATCTTTAATTAAGCAGAAAATCATGATCGTAAAACTGCTCCTATGCACGTCTTTGATCTGAGCCCTGTCTGAGGTGTGAGGGTGCCCTAGGAAGTCCCAGTCCCTAAATTAAAAACCCCCATTTAGCTTTCCTAATGAGCTTTAAGCACCCTTGTAAAAAATCCTTCCCCGGTCAGCACCTTTTGTCCTCAGAGCCTCAGCTTGGGCAGCTCAGGGCGGTGTTTGTTCCTCTCGTGCCCCAGCAGCTTCTGCAGCTCCTCCAGCTCTTGCGGAGGTGGGAGAAGGGTCTGCTCCAGGGCTCATCCCTGCAGCTCCCCTCGGGAGCGTTTTCCTGCTGATCCCTGCTGTGGGCCGTCCCTCTCTGCCTCAGAGCAGCCTTTGCTCCTTCCTGATTCCCCTTGTGAAAATCGAGGTTCACTCTCCTGTTAGGATTTAAAAGTTCAGTAAAGGACAATAAGGGACAAAGAGAATAAAGCAAAATTCACAGCACTGGGTGCTCTGGTGCTCAGCCAAGGGCACCCCTGCTATTTCAGAGACACCCTTTACATACATCAGCTTAGTGCATGTTCATAATCAGTTATACACATTAAAAGTTTTCCCCAAACTAGTTGACATGTTTTAGCATGGCTCCTCCTTGGGTCCACCTTTTTAGAGCATTCACATTCCTTGGCTGTGGTTTTGGTCCGTTGTGTTTATCACCCCCAGAGTGGGCTTTGGTCCCTGCTCTCCACAGATGGCAGCTGCTGATTGTTGGTGTGTCAGTGGCAGGGGTGCTCAACACACAAAGCAGACAGTTACCAAGCATGACTACATGAGCTATTGCACTGTTATGGCTAAGTTTTTAGTTAAATAAAGGCATTAGTTATTGCTACAAAACTACACAGCAAAGCCACATTACACACACAGCATCTGTTTGTAGAAAGCCACTATTGTAAATATCTATTACAAAAGCTACTTCAACATCATTCATTTTAACATTTCCAGAAAGCCAATATTATAACAGCCATCTATCTATTAATCTATCTATCTATCTATCTATCTATCTATCTATCTATCTATCTATCTATCTGTCACACCCTCTAGCCCCTGCTCACCCTCAGCCTGCAGTGAGCCCCTCCTGGGGTTTATGAGGTGGGTCTGGGGAGCTGCTGGAGCAAAATCCCTCCCTTAGCAATGGAGGAGATCCCAAAGCAGGGGGGACAATGATCTCCAGCGTGGGGACCTGCAGGTGCCACCATGGGGGTGATGCTGGAGCTGGGGGAGCCTCACCAGCCTGGGACTGTGACTGGGAGGGAGGAGGCCTGGAGACCCCAAATCCGGCAGATTTGAGCTCTTCTCCCCGGGTTTCTCCATCCCCTGGGGTGTCCCTGTGGTTGGGAGAGTTTTGCTCTGGAACACAGGGCTGTGGCCCTGCTGAAGTGCCACCAGGGATTTAGTGCCACCAGCACAGGGTCCCCAGGGTTCTTCTCCTGCCATAAACCAAAGCAGCACCACAAAAACAGCTTTTTAGGGGCTGAAACAAAAGGATGGATGAAACTGTTACAGCAAAAGGCAGATTAAAATATTTGCTCTCAAATGGCTCCCTATTTTCCCTCTTCCCTTGGAAGCAGTTTTCATTTTATTCCTAATTTCCTTGCAGCAGATGATGGCCTGGTCACCCTGCAGCAGGTGACAGCCACATCTGGGCCCTGGGGGGACTCTGCTGGTGTGGGGGGAGCTTCATTTCACCCCATTATCAACAGAGAGCTTTATTTTCCCAGCACATCACCCTTAATCTGGACGCAGGCAGGGGATTGCAAAGAAAGAAACCAAAATTAAAGCCTAAGAAGCTGCTGGGGTGTGATAATGAATGAGATACTGCTGACCCCTGGGCCTTCTCCCTCTTCAGGATAATTACAGAGGAATAACTGTATAAATCTTGCTTGGATTTCCATCCCCGTTTGCTCATGGAAATGGATGGCTCTGTGTGTTTTCTTTGCAGGCTGGAGGATTGTTTTAATTTAAATACTGTGGCTTTGCTGTGCTGAGTGGAATTAAAAAAACAAAGAACCTAGGAAGGAGTGGAGAGTGAAGCTTTTCCTGACCTGGGCTGCTCATCCCAGCAGCCCTTGGGCCTGCTCTGAGCCCCCCTTTGCTGCCCAAATGCACCTCCTGCCCCACAGGGTTTGGGGTTTCCCTCTTAAAATCCAGAGAAGGTTTGGAGGGGGCACTAAGGATCATCCCATCCCCTCCCACACCTCCCACTGTCCCCGGCTGCTCCAAGCCCTGTCCAGCCTGGCTCTGGACACTGCCAGGGATCCAGGAGCATCCCCAGCTGCCCTGTTCCATTTATTCCCTACAGGGGTTTCTGGGATTTCTCCCACATTGCTGATTTTAAGGGAGGTTTGTGCTGTAGGAGCAGGACAGGGAGTGGAGCACAGGAAGGTTGTGGTGGCTGCCCCATCCCTGGAAGTGCCCAAGGGTGGGTGGGACAGAGCTTGGAGCACCCCGGCCTGGTGGGATATGTCCCTACCCGTGGCACTGGGTGGCACTGGGTGACTTTTGAAGGTTTCCTCTGCTCTGGTGAGGTGTTGGCAGCGGGGGGCAGAGGGAGCAGCACAGAAGTGCCCAGGAACGCGGGATCTGGGTGAGCACAGGTGGGATTTGCTGCTGCTGGGGCTCCGAGCCGGTTCCCAGGGCAGGGCCGGATGAGGGGGCAGCTCCACACCCCCAGAGGGGTTTCTTTGCGTGCTGCTCTCCGTGCAGCATCCTCCAGCCTTTGGCACCCAAGGCCCTGGCTCAAGGCAAGTCCATTACCACGGCCTGACCCCAGCCTGGGGATCACTTTGGGATGCATCAAATTCCTGAGGAGCCTCTCAGCAGAGGGCTCCGATTCCCTGGATCTCCACACTCAGCAGCAGAGCAACAAAATCAAATCAGTGCTGTTCTCATTCTGAACGCCAAGTGCCCAGGAGGGGCCTTAATGCAGTCGGAGGAACCACTTTGAATTTACACCTGGAACTCATTTAAATTTTTAAGGTACTTAAAAGCCTGGCTGCCCGTCATTTGTGGCTGCTTCGCTCATCCTGGGATGCTGATGCAGGAAAACATTTTCCACAGGTTGGGTGGGAGAGGCTGGAGAAAGCCTGGCTGCCTTTGTGCTGCTGTCAGGTTTTATTTTCAATTGCTTTAGGGCCTTTTCTTGTTTTTTTGGAGTTTGGAGTTGCTCGTTAAAGCCAAATGAAGTGTTAATGTTCGTGGCCAATGCAGAGGAAAGCATCCATATCCATATGAAAGTGCTGGAAATCCCTAAAAGCAGGAGAGCACAGTTTTTTGAAGTGTTTGATTCTAAGCTCATTACTTGATTGGGAGAAGAAAATCCCGGGTTTGTGAACACAGAGAGACAACCCCAAACCAGGCTTTGGAGCTGCCTCAAAGATGCAGTTCCTGTTTTCATGTTCTGAAGGGGCTGAGAAAGAATTCTTTTAAAAAATCTCTTCATAATCCTTTCACAGGCTTCTGTTTTCCCTAAAACTTCCCATCTAATCCATAAGGCTGGATCCTGCTGAATTCATTCCGTGGGACCAAAAGGTCAGGATCAGCCCATGCTGGGTGGTGACTGCAGCTGACTGAGGGGGACTTTCCATGGAATCCTGGAATGGTTTGGGTGGGGAGGTGATTTAAATCCCATCCCACCCCTGCCATGGGCAGGGACAACCTCCCACTGTCCCAGGCTGCTCCCAGCCCCAATGTCCAGCCTGGCCTTGGGCACTGCCAGGGATCCAGGGGCAGCCACAATTCTGCATCACAGCTCCCACACCAGCACCACGGAGGCTGCAAGTTCCCATTTCCCAACAGTATTCCACCTGCAGCTGGAATTCCAGCTGTGACACATCCCCGGCCTGTTTTAGTTGGAAAGATCCCTCTTTAGCACCTTGGAGAATGTGAGGCTGTGCTGGGATAAGGAAAACTCCTCCTGATCCATGAGGAAGCTGCAGGTCCCTGGAGAGTGTGGAACTCCTTTCCCCCAGCACCTGCAAACGCCCTGTGGGTTCTGCCCTCCTGAACTGTGTTTGCTCCATGCTGGAGGAGAATCCCTCCCTGGGAATGGGGGGAATCTGAGGAGGTCACGGATGGCAGCAATTCCTAGGGATGGGAATTCCAAGGAGCTGCACCTGAGCTGCTTTTTGGGAAGGGGAGTTAAAAGTGCAGAGCCCAGGGAGGGGAACTTTTCCTGGTTTGTTGCTGAAGCTGCCCAGGCTGCAGAGACTCTCCTGTCTGTCCTGACCCTGGGGCAATCCAGAGCCTTCTCCAGAGCTTTTCCTCCTCTTCCCACTCTCACGGGCAGATCTGGCAGATCCGCCTGATCCCTTCTTTCCCTCCCTTCCCCTTTCAGGAGGGTTTGGTTATTTACCAGGGGTGTTTATGCAGCAATGTCCTCGTTAGGACACCTCATCTGAGGACAAAGGTTCCACATGTGTGAGGGGAGGGAAGCCCAAAATCTGTCTGCTGGCAAATCTCTCCCTCTCCCTGCAGCCTCCACTCCCCGTTCCCCCCCTGAGCAGCTGCTCCTTCCCCCAGGATTTGGGGCTGCCTCCCTGGGGACTCTCGTGGCCTGGAGCTGCTCTTCCCTTTGAGCATCCAGCCAGGGAATGGAGCAAAGAGCAGCTCTGGGAAAGGATCCTTTTTCCCTTCGCCAGCAATTTGGGGGATTTGAGTTTTGGAAGGGGCAGCGTTGGCTGCCCAGTCTGAGCCTCTCAGCACCCAGTGCCTCCCGTTCTGATGGATTCGCCCTCAGGGGATATTTCCCAACTCAAATTGTCCTTTTCCTTCTCCCTCCCCTTGGCTGTAACTTGGTTTCAGAATGGACGCAAATCTGGTTCCTTTGGTGCTGCTGGGAGCCGACCCTCCCTGCCCAGCTCCCTCCCCGTGCCAGGGCAGAGCCATTCAATGCCAATTCTGCTGTCCTGGGAAGTGCAGCTCCCTCCAGGCAGTGCTGCCAACTGGATGGGGATCCATGGGAGCTGAATGGGATTTATGGGAGCTGGGTGGGGATCCATGGGACCTGGATAGGGACCCATGAGAGCTGGATAGGGATCCATGGGAGCTGGATGAGGATCCATGGATTCCTCAGGGTGGTGCCATCAGCTGGTCCCCCCTGGGCTCTGCAGCTCCCAGAGAGGAGATTTTCCTGCTGCTGTCCAGCACCCAGAGACACAAAAAGCTCCTGGGGCTGGGAATGGGAAGGAGCATCTGCCTTGGAAGGATGATTCAGGAAGGTGGAGGGAGAGACCCACCTGCTGAAGGGTTCCCTGTGGGAGCTTCTCCCTCTCCCCAGTAAGATCTGGCAGCACTGGGGGCTGATGGGGAGGAAGGCAGACAAGGCTCAGGAATCATTCCAGGAGCTCTGGGAATGCTGCCTTTTGGGAATCTGTCACACAGGGACAAGATGCTGCAGAATGAGGGCCTTTAAATGCTGCTCTCTGACACCAGCAGGGAAAAGCTGAAGCAGCTTTGACCCTGGGGGGTGCAGGGAGGGGAGGGTTTTGTGTTTGGGGGAGCAGCCATCCCTCAGCTCCCTCAGGACAGGCACAATCCAGGATGGCTTTGGAAAACTCCCCCAGATGCTCCTAGGACAGCCAGGATTGCCCCAAATCCACCCCATCCCACTTCATTTCCTGGAATTAGGAGCTGTGACTTCCCTGGTTCTTTGGGTCTTGAAATGAGATTTTCCTGGAAGCAGCAGTGCACCAAGGAGAGAGGGAAAGGCAGCTGATTATCCAGATGGGATGGCTCTGACCTGCTGGTAAGGGATTGACCAACTTCTGGATAAATTCACTTAATCCTCAGAGATGTTTTATTCCACTTTGACCAGGGAGGAGAGAGCCTGGGGAGGGCAGAGCCTTGAGCAAGCAAATGTTGAGGAATTTCTGGCAACCTTTGGAGAGAGGCTGGAGGAGCAGCAAACATCCACAGCCATCAAAAATCCCAAGCTGCAAACGCAAACACAAATCAGGCAGTGCTGGGCTGCATCTGGGGTTTGTTCTGGGAGGGTTAATAATCAAACAGTGGAAGATCACAGAGGTTTCGTTCCTCAAGTGTTAAAATAAGAAGCAATTAAGGCTGCTGGAAGTTGCCATGGAGGCAGGAGGGAGGTGCTGGGGAAGGAGAGTTGGGTGCTCAGGCTGGTACCAGGCATTGCTGCTTCTCTCCTTCCATTGCCCAGAGTTGGGGCAGTTCTGTAGCAGAACAGGGAGGTTCTGCAGTTGTTTTTTGAGGATGGGGGGGCTGTGTCTGTGGGATGGGGGCACAGATGCGGGGTGGAACCAGCTGGAGGGGGTTTGGAGATGCCCCTTCCCATCTGCCATGGGTGTGGGGACAGCTCAGGCCCCTTCCCCTGTCTGGGGATGAGGCTCTCTCAGGGCTCCCAGCACCCCCATCCCTTTGGGTGAGCACAGAACTGCACCCTGGATCTCTTCCTTTCGGATTTTCTTCCTCTCACCCAACTGTTTTCAAGGCATCAGGCTCTGCTGGGTGGAGTTGGTATTAATTAAAACGAGCTAATTGCCAAGGAGCTTCTGAAGGAGCAGGGCTTTGAGCTGGCCTGGGGGACGGGGAGTGAAGGGCTTTGAGAGCTGTGTAACCCTCAGATCCCGTTTTTGCTGTGTAATCCCTTCCCTGCCAGGCTGAGGATTGAGCAAATTGGCCTCAGCCGTGCCTGGAAACTCCTGGGGTTATTCTGGTCCATCCGTCAGGGCCATGGGAGCAGGGAGGTCACGGGAGGCAGGAATTGATTGTGGCTGATCTGGGAATGTTCCCGGAGCTCTCCTGCTCCTGAGCTGTCTCTGTGCAGGTCTGAGCTGAGCCCGTGCTGGGTGCTGAGGGGTTTCCTGCTGGGACAGCTCTCCACCCAGCTCTTCAGTCCCTGATTTATCAGGAATTCAGGGTGCTCAGGGATTCCTGAGGGGCTGGGGGCAGCTCTGTCACCCAGCGCTGAGCCCTAGCAGGCTCCTGTCACCCTCCTGTCACACATTTGGGGACCAGCTGGACTGCAGGGCTTGGCCTGGTGCTGCCAGGGCTCTGCAGAGAGCTCCCCTCGAGTGCAGGCACAGCCCAGCAGAGCTCCCCCAGCCAGGCCTGTTCCATTCATCAGCTCCACGTTAAAATGAAACTCTGCAATTCCCCACCTAGGTGGGTGTGGGAACCTTTCCAGGAGGGGCCAGATCTGTGACCCTGCTCCTGATAAATGGCTCAATTTTCATGTCCAGTGCAGGAATCCCTCCCTGAGCTCTCCGAACCCACCTTCTCCGGAGGTTTTGTAGCACCTGGGTTTGCCTGGAGGCCATGAGGGAGAGGAGGCTCAGGGGAAGACGTGGGATGAATTTTAGCGTCAGAGAATGGTTTGGGTGGGATGGGACCTTAAGGAATGTTTGATTTCACCCCCTCCCATGGTCCCACGCTGCTCCCAGCCCCAGTGTCCAGCCTGGCTTTGGACACTGCCAGGGATCCAAGGGCAGCCACAGCTGCTCTGGCAATTCCATGCCAGCCCCTCCCCACCCTCCCAGAGAACAATTCCTTCCCAAATTCCAATCTAACCCTGCTCTCTTTCAGTTTGAAGCCATTCCTGTCCCTCCATGCCATTGTAAAAAGGCTGTGGAGTGATTTCATCCCATTGAAATCCCAAGAAACATTTGCTTTTTCTCCTCTACAGCTTTTCTGTGCTGCTGTTCCTTGGGCTCCAGGGACACTCACGGCAGCAGTGACGTGTGAAAGAGACCTAAGTGACTAAAATTGCTAAAAATTGGCCCAAATAGCCAATGCTGCTGGGAAAAAGGTCTCTTAAGGGTGCTGGTTTTCAGAGGGGCCCTGGCTGAAGCTGTCTGGGCACCAAGCCCCAGCTGGTGATGCTTGGAGGAGCTGCAGGCGCTGTTTGCCCACAGCTTGTTGTTAATGTGGCACGGAGTTAAAGGGGCTCCCGGTGCTCCCAGTAAGCCCAGCTCTTGTGGGTCACTGCCATCACTTATTCCCCCAAGAAACACCAGAGCTGGCACCAGGAGAGGCTGCTCCATGAAAAATGGGGCTGTGTGGGCAGGGCCTGCAGGAACTGGGAGCAGGGAAGGACAGAGCTCCCTGTCCTGCTTTATCCCCTCCTGGAGAAGGGGCCATGGGGATAAAACAGCATTACCCAGCCTGCCGGGAGCAGGGGGCTGCTCCCACACACTTTGTGAATTCCACCTCAGCAAACCCAGGAGGAGAGGGACAGGCGGGACCTGCTTCCCATGGAGCCCTTTAGCTGTTAATGCAGCTGGCTCCCGGAATCTGCGGGGTTGGAGCCTCCCCAGGGCGATCTGTGCGGGTCTGGGCTGCATCCTCGGGCTGGGCTTTCCAACTCCAGCTGAGAATGTTTCCCAGGTCTCGGGCTTCGCGTTCCCGCAGCGAAGAGCCGGATCTGGCAATATTGTTGCCTCTGCTTTGGGGTGAGGCTTTGGGGTCGCTTTCTTTGTCCCCATCCCGTTTGTGCCCCAGCGCATCCCGCCCGGGTGCTGCCCTCCCGACTGAAGATGGCACTGCAGCATCTCCCAAGCCCCAATCCCGGGATCTGCGGCTCCAGGGCTCCTTCCAGCCCCGCACCGAGCTGACAGCAGGGACACCCCGAGCATGGGGAGCAGGGGTGGCCGCTGGGGCAGGAGCCGTGCGGGGTTTGCAAGGAAGGGAGGAGCTGGGGAAGGCTGCGGATGAAGCTGGAAATTGGGGATTCAGCTGAGGAGCTGCTTCCTCCTCCTCCTCCCAACCCCTTGATGCTCTGCCGGAGCACCTGATCCGTGTTCGAGGCCAAATCCGTCACGGGGCATCCTGGCTCCGTTCCTCTGACTCTGCTGCTCCGGTGTCTGCTGGCTCCGAACCTCCTGAAAATAAAACAGAGACGTGCTGGGAGAGAGGGAAAGGAAACTGCCCCAGGCTGAGATATTTTAAGTGAGCAGATTTCCAGGCTGCAGACAGTGCTGTGGTTTGCAGCAGCCCGGGGTTGGGGTGTGCTTGGTGAGTCCCTGCCCCAGCTCCCCACAGTTTCCCATTTCTCCGGGAAGAGCCTTGGTGGGGCCCCAGGTTTTGTCTGAATCCCCCCAGACTTCGGTCCCTCCACCCCCCGGTATGAGCCCAGCTCTCTGTGCAGTCTCTGGCCCACTTTGAGGGGCTGGTCCTGGTGATCTCTCTGCCGCCTCTCTCCTCACCTGCCAGGACCTTCCCTGCGGGCGCAGCTCCAACACCAGGAACTCTGCACAGGCAGCAAATTGACTTCAGCTTTTGCCTTGAGCAGCTCAGACTGAAACAAGGAGAGAAAAGAGGGCAAACACTGATTAAAACCAGATCTAACCTCTGCAGGAAAGGGGCATTCCATGATCACAGGCTCTCCTGCCACGCTCTGCTCTCCACCGCAGAGCAAACAGTTCTGTCCTCGCTCGGAATGGAAACTCCTGAACTGCGTGGCCTCAGCCTCTGGGAAAATCGCTGGTCCGTGCTGGGGAGGAGCAGCAATTGTCCTCTGGAGGAAATCGCTCCCTGCCAGCCCCGCTCGGGTGGTTGCCACAGGTTTGGGGAGGGCTGGGATGGGCTCAGGCAGGATCAGGGGCTGCATTCGCAGGGCTGAATTCCCAGACCCTGGGGCCAGGTGGTGGAGGCTGGGGGGATGGGACAGGGAGAAAGGGATTTTTGCTCACTGGGTGCATGGGATGGGGTGTTCCCTCAGCGGGATGGGGCCGAGCTGGAGCCATGGGATTCCTTGGGAACCTGTCCCAGCTGGACATTCCCCTCTGTCCACAGAGATTGTGCTCATTCTGCCCTAACTCTGCCTTGGGGTGAGGCAGATTGGGTTTAGTAAAGGGTGGATCCCTTTCCAAAGGGAGCTGTGAGAGATGGTGTTTCCCTTCTCCCATCCCTCCCTCCATCCGTCCATCCCTCCCTCCCTCCCTCTCCAGGAAGGCAAAGGCATCCAGAGGATTTGTTTCATGGAGCTCCCTTGCAATCGGAGCCGAATGCTGGCTCTGAGGTGCTCAGTAAGAGTCACCCTTCCTTGCTTTGGTTGGTCTCTGTGACCCTCAGTGTTTTCCTGTGCTTCCCATGGACCCAAACTCCAGACATGATGTGGTGGTGGAATCTGAATTCCCATCCAGGCTCTGTGGTTCCCATGGAGAGCCATCCCCAGCCATCCCTCTTGCCTGTTGCTGGATATTTATCCCTGATGGTTTTCAGGGATGTCAGCCCTGGAGGCGGAGTTACAGTCTCAAGTGGCTGAGTGAGATCCACACAGAGGTTCTGCACTGATGAGGGGACAGAGGCTGATTTCACCTTTCAGAGCTTGCTCCCAATCCCAAGAGGTTCTTCCATGCCATCCCAGCCGTTTGTCTCCAGGAGTGTTTTCCCTTAGACAGGGAAGGTGAGAAATTTACCTTCAAGAAATCACTGAAGGCTTTAAATCTGAGGCAGGGTCCTAAATCCTGAGGCGGGATCTGCCCAGAGCCTCAGCCAGACTGGGCTGGGGCTGGGACTGACCCAGGGATCCAGGCTGTTGGATTGGGGAACTCGGGGAAACGACGGGATTTGTGTCCCTGGAGCTCCAGCGCTGGGAGTTTATTTAGCCTGGAAGAAAAGGTTTGAACCAGGTTCCCACAACAGACTTAAAGCAAGAAAAGTGTCTTTGACTCGAGGTTCTGATCCAATTGATGTGTGGGTACCTCTGGGGGAACTCCTGTCGCCGTGAGCTCCGATGAATCACAGTATGGATAAAGCACAGAGGCAAGGAGGTTTTTTTTCCTTGTTTTGCTCTCTCAGGCAAACAAAGACCTCTGAAGCTTTCTTTCATGTCTGTGAATCGGAGATCAGTTCTTGGGTTGGGTTTTTCTGGGTAAACAAGTGGCTGTGTTCCCTTACAGCTCTGCAGCCTCAGGTTCAGACACACACCGAGGAAAATGCATTTCCTACCCAGAACGCGTGGCGCTGAGAAGGCAGGAGGGGAGCTGGTTATGGGATGTGTCCTTTGCTCTTCCTCATGACATGGGAGGCTCTCAGCCTGGATCACGCCTGGATCACTGGGGCAGGAGCCAGGACAGGGCTGGAGGGAACCTGGATGCGCTGCTGGGCAGCCAGAGCCCTTCCCGGCCCTCAGGAAATGCTCGGAGCTTTCAAACGGGGCTCTTCCCGCAAAAGGGCCCCATTGTGACAAATCTGCTCTTTCCAGCAGTCAGCTGTGTTTTTTAAAAGAATTAATTAGGAAAGTAGCTAATAAATGATGTCTCAGTCCCCCAAGCCCTCCTGGAGCAGCGCTGCTCGGGTTCCTCACAGCCTGCAGGAGCCTTCCCGTGCCCTGGCCAAGCCTTTCCCTGTTCATTCCCATTAATCCTGGCTGCCGACAGGCCAGGATCATCAGTCAGCACATGGAGCTGGGCAGTGATTGATACCAACAGCTCCTCGGTTGTGTGTCACAGGCAGGAATTCCTGTCCTGCCTTCCCTCCCCTCAGCTTTCCAAGCCACTGCAGCGTTTGGCTCAGGCTCTGCCCCATCCCCTTCCCATTAGTGCCACATTCACTCTGCCCCAGCAGCTCCCTCTCCATCGAGCACAAGCAGCGCTGGATGACTGGAAAATACATCACTGGCTCAGGGAGAAAAGGAGAAAAGAGTGGGAGGCTGGGCCACGAGACTGTTCCCTCCGGAGTCAGGAGGCTCCTCCACAAAAACTGCAGGAAATTGCTCCAAGGTTTGTTTATTCGTGCCTCTATCTCGTGTTTTCTCTCCATATCTGTCTCTGTTCACAACAACCATGCCACAGAGGCATCATATTCTCCCTCTTCCCCGATAGGATCTTCCAGCACAGGAATGTACTGGCTGAGGGGGTTCCTGAGAAGCTCAGCACTAATATCAGCGGCCTGATATGGCAGCCGGAATAAAATTGAATTTTTCTGGGAAGAGACATTGTTCTGCAAAGGAGTGCTCGAGTTAGAGCAGCCAGGAGGGAGATTAGATCCTTGTCAGGGGACTCGACATGTTCTGCTGATCACAGGGAAGGCAAAGACAACCAACAAAGAGTCAAGAGAGGAGCAGCTGTGCCTGGAGAGCTCCGCATGCCTCGGGCAGAGCTGCTGCCAGGGCAGGGATGTTCTCCTGCTTTTCTCAGGGCAGAGGCCTCCAGCTCAGGAGAGGTTTGAGGAACAGGAGCAGGACTGCAGGAAAAGCTGGAGCTGCCTTGCAGAGCACTTGGATCCTGTGGGAGTTTCAAATGAAGGTCCTGGAAAGAGTTGAAGCTCTGTGCCATGGAGCATTTGTTGTGCTGGAGAGGGGCTGGAGGGACAGGACATGGAGGGACAGGAGCCAGAGAATGGCTTCCCAGTGCCAGAGGGCAGGGCTGAATGGGATCTTGGGAAGGAATTGTTCCCTGGGAGGGTGGGGAGGGGCTGGGATGGAATTGCCAGAGCAGCTGTGGCTGCCCCTGGATCCCTGGCAGTGCCCAAGGCCAGGCTGGACATTGGGGCTGGGAGCAGCGTGGGACCGTGGGAGGTGTCCCTGCCATGGCAGGGGTGGCACTGGGTGGGATTTAAGGTCCCTCCCAACCCAACCCAACCCAACCCATTCCGTGGTTCTGTGTTCAGTTCAAACCCAGAGCAGAAATCCCAGCAGAGATTGAGCGCTCAGCTCAGGGGACTGGGATCAGGAGGGAATTCCAGCAGGGCTGGAGGACCTGGCTTGGGAAGGATCCTCCTTCGGTGAAGGAAACCTGGGAACTTCTCAGTGCTTTTAGTACAAAATCCAATGAGAGATGCAAAAGCTGCTCCCTGCAAGGTTTGCTGATTTTGCTGTTAATATTTCACAGACCACAAGAGGGTAAAACTCACCTCTTAAATCTCATTTTTAAGGTTGAAAGCCTCTTCTCTCTTCACCACTTTTTATGGATACGAGGGTTAAATGAGCAGTGATTTGTCTCTACTTTGCCTTTTGCCAGCTCGGAATGGAGCAGTGATTTTCTGGCTGCAGGGGAAGGATGTTCTTTATCCCTGCGAACTCCTCCAAGTTCGGGGGAGATTTTGGAGAAAGGGGGGGATCAGTAACTGAATTCTGAGTTGTTGGGATGGTGAGACTTTCTCCTACATCTTGAGTTCAGCTGAGGCCTGAAAGTGCAATCAGTCAAATTTACTCTGGCTGGTGGACCTCAAAAAAGACCTCAGTGAGAGGAATGAAAGCAGAACCAGTTTGTGCTTTAAATCTCTTCTATAAAAACACATAAGGATATTGTGATTTTTCATTATAAAATTATAGGTTGGGGGTTTTTTTGCTTCCCTGGTGCTAAGGGAAGGTCTATCAGGTGATGTCACTGGACAGCTTGAAAAATCCTTCTGGGAGGTGTGGATGTCCCTGTCCATCCTGAGGAGGAGTTAATGATGGAATGTGGTCACCTGGAGAGCAGGGGCACTTCACTCCTCACCCTGCAGGAGGAGGTCCCAGATAGGGCTCCAGGTTCCCAGGAAAAGTTGGTTTTCCCCGGGATATGAGGATGCTTCCCCCCTGAGAGCACCGTGCTGCTTCCTGCCCATCCTGGCCTTAAATACCACAAACAACAACCCAAAAGGCGAGTTTATTTATGGCGAGTACGTGACCGCTGCCATGGGGAAACAAGGAAACCGCCAGCTCTGAGACAGCTCCGTGTGAAATGTAAGAAAAGCTGTTAAATATCCTCTTTAAACACAGCCAAATGGGCCGGGGAGCAGCAGCAGCAGGAGGAGGAGGAAGAGGAGGTGGTGGTGTCTCTGACAGCTCCAGCAGGACCCGTTCCGGAGGGCAGCGAGCTGTGAAAGACTCGTGGCTGCTTCCAGTCGGCAGCTCTGGAGAAACACGGAGCGAGCAGTTCCCTCTCCAAAGGTCACCCAGACGCGGTGAAAGCGGCACAAACCCCCCGGCCGGGATTCCTGCCCCGAGCTGAGCCTGCCCTCGCCCCGCGCTGCTGCCGCCTGATCCCCTCTCAGAGCCCTCAGAGCCTCCGCGCTGCTGCTGTTTCTCACCCTGGCTGGTTTATGGGCACAAATAGCACTTTTTAATCAATGAGGAGCTGATAGATTTTATCCCTGGTCAGCTGTGCCCTGGGGAAGGAGGATGGGAGGGGAGGTGGATGTGCAGGTTTGCTCTGGGTGGTCCAGGAGGGCAAAGAGAAGCCAAGAGGCAGAGCTAAAACCTTCCCTCAGTCCCACCTCTGCCGTGCCCCTTCTCCCATGCTCTTTCCTTTGCTGTGCCACAGAGTCAAACAGCTGAATCTCCATTGGGGAACAGGGGTTCCCAGCCCAGGAACTGCTGCTGATGCCTTGAAGAACCTGGAAATAAAACAACAGACTTTCGAGGTAATATTGGAGGCTTCCAGGGACAGACATGGAAATGTCCACAGAATGCCCACCCCCACTGGCTGAATAAAGTTTTATAAGTTGCATAAATTGTGCAAATCAGCACAATTGACAAAAATCACCAATTAGACACAAAAGGGGTGAGGTAATTTCACCCCTTCTAAATCCCCCCCCTCAGATGGGAACTAAACTTTGTTTATGATAATGTGTCTTAAAGAGCTCTTTTGTGGCCTTGGTTCCCAGAAAGAACCAGGATGGGATGGGGGCCTTGGAATGTGCTTTGTCTTTCTGCCTAATAAAAAGGTAGGGAAGAGTACTGGGGAAACGAGCCAGGGATGCAACAATAGCTCCAGAGCTCCAAATACACGTGTGAAAAGTACAGAGTATATAAAAGAAAAAAGGCAAAAACCATTTGGCATCACTGCTTCTCAGGCACAGAGAGTAAAGCAAATCCTCGCTGAATGACCTGGCCTTGTAGCAGGATGGAGGCTGCAGAGCCTGCGTGAAAAACCAGGAATGTTTTCAGCTGGGTTCAGGAGGAGTCCGTGGGTTTAATGGTTCCTGGGATGGGCTGCTAAATAAAATCCTGTGTAACTTAATGGTTGTGGCCAAGGCAAAGGTATCCCAGCAGAAGTATTGAGGATCATTTTCTCTTGCACTAATTTCACTCCACTTTTTCTTAGTCAATTAACACGAGGCTCCCCCATTAATATGAACCAGGACGAGCCTGGTGGGCCCCTCTGCTTACCCAGAGATGATCAGGAGCAAATGGTGCCGTTCATCATCTTTCAGAAGGCACCAGATGCTTCCAAACTTACTGCTGGTTTGGCTTTTGAATGATTACATGCAATTCCAGAGCAATTTGCAGTGTAATTAGGACTGGTTAATTAACGCTTTCAATGTCAAACTGGTTTTGTGCTTTGGATCTTGTGCTGACTGGGGGGGTTGAGTCCAGGAGCTGCTCTGGAGGGGCAAGGGGCACCTTCAGGAGCCAGGGTGAAACCAAGCCCTGCCACCAAGTCCCCACTCAGACCTGCTGTGCTGCAAAAATGGGGTTTGAGAGCTCCTAATGATTCCATTTGATTTCTGGGGAAAATGTGGTACAGTGACTCCTCCCCCTTGTATTTATCCACGGGAGAGCTTTCCTTGTTTTATTGGGAATGGCAACACTCAGTTTCGTTCCAGCAATAACCCCGATGGGCAAAAGCTCCAGGCCTTTGCTGGTAACTCAGGAAGGAGCTGCTGCAGTGCTCTCTGGATGGGATTTTCCTCGGTGAGGTTTCTCTCTGTGCTGGTTTATTGAATGCAGCAATTTGAGTCTGTGGTTCCATGTGAACCTTGTCAGGCTGGGCTGGATAAAGCCCAGTTCAGCCCCTGGGGGCTGGTTTGGGCTGTGTGGTGCAGACAGAGCTCACACCCAGGATGTCAGGCCTGTTCCCCAAAAAAGGTGGGAGATCTCCCTGAGCCTGGGACTGAAGCAGTGTCTGGTGGCAGTGTCTGGTGGCTGAGCCTGCGGTGCCTCAGCAGCCATGCAGGCACCAGGATCTGCACCAATGCATTCTGTTCATCTGCATCTCAATACAAGCAGCGAGGTTTGGGAGATTTTGGTGTTTCTAAGGGAATTTATTTCACTCTGAGCAGCCTTTTTTG
Organism: Rhipidura dahli; assembly: GCA_013399225.1. Lineage (NCBI taxonomy): Eukaryota > Metazoa > Chordata > Aves > Passeriformes > Rhipiduridae > Rhipidura > Rhipidura dahli. The sequence continues at coordinate 480,942 of VXAC01000083.1, forward strand.
TGCTCACTCTGTAAATTGGGTCCCAGCCCAGCTCTGGCTGCCTGTAAGCTTTAGTGCCACGCTTCCAGCAGTGGCAACAGCAACAACATTCCAGCCTCAGTGTTCCCCTAAACCTGGCTCTCCACCTCCCACCAGCTCCCCTTCCTTCAGCAAATAAAGCCTGCACCTTCAGCAGCCAGTTGCTCACAAGTGAGGATGAATATTGAGGATCTTTCCCCACTCATTTGCTCAGCAATTAGCGGTGATGAATAGAGTCAGCAAAGGCCAATCCTGTCTCCACACATCTCCCATAGCTCCACAAACTGCGGGAATCCATTGTCTGCAGCAGACTGAGGGGACATTTAGTAGAGGAGCAGGCGTAGCTGCAGGAGTCACCACCAGCTGCATCCCATCTCCTCATCCCAAACTGTCCCCATGATGGTGCCACGGCTCCAGCGCAGCTGGGGCTCCCCGCGTGCCCAGGAAATGCACGGAAAGCAGCTGGAACATTTCCAAGTGCAGGTTCCAGCACCAGTAACTCCTCCTAGAGCATGAGGATGGCACTGAAATAGGGGGATCCATAGAGTGATGCTCTCAAAAGAGGTTTGCCCTCAGTATCCAGGCAGTTTCCTGCTCATGACTCTGTATTTGAGCTCACTGCCAGTGTCCAGGAAAAAGCAAGAGCTTAAGAACCCCCCAGGCAGGAGGAATGCCAGGTTTGGTGGTGTGGGGAGGATCTTGGGATGTTTGATGTTGTTCTGGTTTTGTGGCCACCAAACACCCCCGGTGTGACAGCTGGAAACCCTCCTGAGAATTGAATCCCTGAACTGCTCTGAGAACTGAGGCCAGGCTGAGGAGGAGCTCAGGGGCTGTGATTTGGGATTTAGCAGCTGCTGGGGAAGGATTTGGCTCATCTGAGGGGAGGCACCAGCACCATGAGGGCAGAGGGTGTCTGAGCTGGGCCTGAAGCAGAACAAATCCAGCAGTTCCCTCAGCCCATGCTGCCCATGAACTGCTCATCTCAGCAGGGCCACCAGCCCAGCCTGGGCTTCCCAAGCTGGAAATGCCAGAGCTGAGAGGATGGGACTGGGCACAGGGAGATGGGAACAGCAGCGAGCGCAGGCTCAGCCCAACAGGAGCCCTGCCCTGCCATTAACAATCCTGCTGTTCCGTGGAAAGGGAGGAACGGGATCAAACAGTCATTAGCTGAATTGGGCAGCAAAGGCAGGATGAGAGCCCAGTCAGTTTTTAGTAGGTCAGCGATCTATTTAAAGTAATTTGAATTATCTCAGGATAATTGAAATCCAGCATTCATTCATTACTCTCGCTTTCGGGTTTAAATGATTATATCCATGGCTCAGCTCACATTTATCTGCTGACCTCGGAGCCCTTCAGCTTCGCTGTCTGGAGGAGGTCGTGGTGTTATTTTCCTTCAAATTACACCATGTGGAGTCCCAGGTTCTGCAGAGGCAATTGCCTTGGCCGGGTGACAGCCAGAGGGGAGCCTTAGTGTCCTCTGGGGCTGGCTGTGCTCAGCCCTGCAGCTTCTCCCTGCTCCTTCAGTGCCAGAGCCCTGTTGGCGCTGCTCTGCCTCTGCCTCCCGAGGGAGCAAAGCCATCGAGCACTGGGGTTTCCTCTTCCAGCACGAGGCACTATCAGCAGTGGCTTTCAGGGAAAATGGGAGTGTTGGAATGTTTGTGGTGTCAGTCATTGGGACACAAGTTCTGACACACAGGTTGCACCTGGAGGTTTTATTTCTCTAATGAGAGGACTGAAAGCAGTCACCTTTTGATTTATTCCACAACAGGGGATTTGTGCCGTAAACCACATTCAATTTTTGTTGGCAGCTCCTGAAAGGAAGCAGTGAAGGAAAAGGAGGACACTCAGCTCCTGTCCCAATGAAGTGCAGCTGGACAGGGGAGACATCCCCTGCAAACCCCGTGCGCCACATCCCTGCAGAGCCCCTGTCGCACAGAGGGGAACCATTCACTTTGGTGCCACCAAAAACATCCACAGCTGTGTGCAGCAGTGGCACAGAGCAGGAGGTTCTCTTGGATCACCCAGTTCATTCTTTTTTCATAGTAGTTGTACATCCCAAGTCCAGCTTTGGGGCTGGTGCATCTTTAGAGGGCCTAAAGTGGAAAATCTCTGCTGCCAGAGTTGGGAATCCCATCAAGGAGCTCTGGGGTGCAGGGAAATCTCCGGGGCTGCCCACAGAGGTGCTCAGCCCCACCGAAGGAGCACTGCTGATAGGGGAGCTGAGTTTCACCAGCTGAGCACTCCTGGGGGGCTGCAGGAGAGCAGGGGGTCACAGCACAGGGTGGTGAAACTCCCTCCCCTCCCCAGGGCCTGCAGTGGCAGTGACAGTGACAGGGATGTGGCAGTGGCAGCCAGGAGGGAGAAGACGCTTTAGCTTCAATTTGTCTCACCCAGTTTATGGAGAGGGAGGGGAAACACTTTTAAAAATGAACAGAGAGAGATATTTCTCTTTTCTTCACTTTATTACAGGAGCCGGGGCCATCAGGGAATCTGTCACTGGGGCCATCCCTCTCCTTGTCACCCCGCGGCAGCGCCGGGAGGGGAGGAGGCAGCTGGCAGTGCAGTCACTGAGCTGCTGTTGGCTCAGGGCTGCTGTGGGGGTTGGCCTTCTCTCTCTCATGTGTTTTTGTGTTTCCGAGGTTTTTTTGTTTGTTTTAGTTTGTTTGGGGTGTTTTTTTTCTTTTCCTGGAAGGGAAAATATATAAAATGTTTCATTTGAATTTATGAGGCCCTTCTGCATTTCCCATTTTCATACCAAACAGAAGTGAAAGGCAGAGTGGGGAACGTTTGAAGTGAAGGTTAGAACTCCCAAACGATTCTCCATGTGGGACCTGAGCCCCTCTCCTGCCCTCCGCCCTGCAGGCTGTGTGACCCTGGCATCTCCACGGGGACCTGGATGCAGCCACACAGAGCAGAATTTCCATCAGCCGGGCAGGCAGAGACCCAACTTTTCCCTGTGACAAACAGGAATGAAGCACATCAAAATCGACTTTCATTCCAGAACAAAGGGGAAAATCTGGTTGATTTGGGTATATTTTTTTCCGCTATTGATCTGGGGCGATGAAAAGCAAAAGATATTGTGGGGGTTCGTGTCACTGTGGTAACGACATCCACATCCACTGAGAGATATCGATCCTTCCTGGAGGATTTCTGAGCTTCACCATGGAGCTCCTGTGCCCCGGGCTCATCCAGAGGCCTGAGCAGCCTTTGAAAGGCAGATTATCTCCGGGACTTCGGCAAGCTTTGGAATTTGGGAGGCAATTATTTTGATATGCAAATGAAACAATAGAGGGGAAGAGGTATCAGGTTTAAAACGCCATCAAGGCCAAAGATAAAAAAGGTTTCTCATCTACTCTCTAATAATTGTTATTTAAACGGTGCCCCTGGCATGGGATCCGTGGCTGTTTCCTTAACTAAACGCAGGAAAAGCCACTTGTGCAGTGCCCTGAAGCAGGGGGAGGTCGGGTAATTCACTCTGCAGTGGCAAAGAGATGCTGGTGAAATCTCCACCAAGTGCTGCTGATGACTGCACATGTTATTAATGAGCTACAGAGCTCCTCAGGCCCAACTCCCCGGGGTTCAAATCCAGGCCCTGGCAGCAGCTGGAGAAAAACCCAAAGAAAAGGAGCTGATACTCTCAGCCCAGCTCCTGGAAGACAAAAAAAGCTGCTCAACAGTTGGCACCAATTAGGGCTGGGATTGGCCCCAAATTCAGAAATTCCAGAGCCAGAAGGGGCTGGGGAGTGAATTCCAACTGTGCTGGATGGGTCTGGCTGCACAGGGGGTGGGGGCCCAGCTGTGCCCTCACCTAAGCATCAGCTGAGCATGACCCTGCTCCTCAGCATCCCTCACTGTGTCCCATCTGGAGCCCCTGTGTCACCCCCTCCTTGGAGCAGCACTGCCCGGGTGGTTTCAGAGGACTGGGAAAGGGTGGAAAAAGGAGCCCAGGCACAGCAGTGAGGGAGCCAGAGCCCGAGCCACCCCTGAGCCTGTTCTCGTGTCCTACATGCACCCCAGCAGCTGCAAACCTGCCTGGAAATCACTGCAAGGGCCATTCCTGTGCTTGGGAACACTCGGGGGCTCCCCTGGGGTATCCTGGATCCTGCTACGGGTGGATTTCCCAGCAGTGACTCCATCCTGGTGCGAAAAATAATTCAGATGAGGAATAAATCCTGAATCCCTGAATCCATGAATACCTGTGGCTGGGCTCAGGTCAGGTGTCAGCTCCCCTCTGGAGAGCTGGAAGGACACCAGGATGGATTTGCAGCACTGGGACCCCTCAGGTGCTCCAGCCACCCCTCAGCCATGCAGGAATCCCACCCTCGCTGTCCCTCCGTGTCCCAGGGCTCTGTTCCCGCTGGAAGGAGAGCAGACAGAGCCTGGGGCACTCCTGAGCTGGGAGAGGTGTCCGAGGGATCTGAGTCGTGCTGGGAAAGGCTGGAGTGTGGGAGCATCCTCCAAGAGGCCACTGGTCCTGGGCTAATGTTGCCTTTCCTCTTTTATCTGTGACCAGCGATCATTATCTGTAAAACAAATCCATCAATCCAAACCTTCTGGAAAAGCCGCTGCCCTGCTCGGCCCGGGCACTGCAGCCGCTCAGGGCCCTCAGCCCTGCACTAACGCAGGAGATCGTCTCCACTCTTCTTTCTCCATTAATCTGCTTCAATCCACCCAGGGCTTGCAGGATTTCCAATTAGTGGTCCTTCAGTAATTGCCTCATTTCCAGAGAGGCAGAATCCCAGCGCAGGCTCAGCCTGCAGGGCCGGAGGAGCTCCCGGCTGGCAGGGGCACACCGATGTCACTGAGCCCGCACAAGTCACAGCCGGCTCCCCGGGAAACCCCGGGATTTGTTGGGAAATCACAGTGCTCGACACCATTTGCAGGTTCTTCTGACTTGACCTTTATTTCGTGCAGCGTTATGCAGCAGCCACTTCATCGCACTGAGCCGGAGCCTCCCCGAGCGAGGCGCCCTCACTGAGCCCCTCAGGCTGCAGAAGGGGCTCACGCGGGGCTGGCTCCTGCCTGGGAGCGGCTGAGGGACGCTCGTGACTCCGTTATTGGCACCAGTTTAGCCCGACCGGGGCTGCTCCTGGAGCGAGATTTCCCTGGAGCCGTGTTCCGGGCAGGCAGAATATTGGGCAGGGGGCTCCTGCAGGATGAGCTGTGTGTTCATGCGAGGGAATGGATTCAGCAGCCAAGGCCCTGCTTGCGTGTTTCTCACTTCCACTTTAATTCCGCTCGAGTTTATCATGGATTTCTGTGGTTTTATGACCTGGCTTGCAGGTTGAGTTATTAAAAGGCAACAGCAAAACTCAGAAAGGCTCCTGGTGTGATTGGGATGTTGGAATCAGGGTCTTGCAGGGTTTTTTTCCTCTTTTGCCTCAATCCAGACCTCAGGCCTCCCCTGTAAATGTGCAGTTCTCCCCTCCCTGCAGCTCCTTTGGGGCTTTGGCACAGGTGTCGTGCTTTGAAAGACAGGTGTTAGTCAAGGAAGGCAGGAGCCTTCCCTGAAATGGAAAATACAATCCCCTTCCCTCCGAATTATTATAATTTTGAAGTGAAGGGGCTTTCAGGCAAAGATGTGGAATAGGAATAACAGTTCTTTACTAATATATATATATATAAACCAACACAAGCAGACACCAGTAACTCTGGCAGTGCCAGCAAACAGAGCCACTCTCGCAGTGCCCCGGCGAGCAGNGGGAACCCAGCCCCGGAACCCAGCCCGCTGAGTAGTGTCCCAACCCCCCAGGTGCCAGAGTGCAGCCCCCTTGGTCCTCTCCCTTTGTTCTCTTGAGCACCTAGCCATTTGTTCCCCAGCAACACACATGGGGAAAAAATTCCTCAAGGGAAAAAAAAAGAACAGAAAAGGAAAACTTTCAAACCCCAACAACAGGTCAGAGCACCAAAACAAATAAATACACACAGCTGCAGTGCTGGGATTTTGGGGAGATCCATCCTGGCTGGGGAGGGAGAGCTGAAGGTGGGATCAGCTCCTGGGCTGAGACCCGAATGGGGTCTGTGCTCTGGTGAAGTGCTGGGCAGGCTGAGTTTGGGATGAATTTTGGATTGAGCAGTTTAAAAGCCAGTGGGATCAGGACAGATCCAGGATGGATCCAGGACAGATCCAGGATCACATAGAGCAATCCAACCATGGAGAGTGGAGCAAGGCTCTGTCAGTGCCATAACTGCATCTTAAATAAAATTAATAAATTTTTTTAAAAGCCGTGGAAGGAAAGATTTGGTTTGCTTTGCCTCAGAAGGGAAGGGAAGCAGATTTTCCTGCTGTTGTCCTGAAGATCCAGGCTGTCTGTGCTCTTTCCAAGCCTCAGTTCTCCCTTTTTCCAGCACTTTGTTGTGTCTGCATAGACTGGAACATGTCCAGAGCAGAGACAGAGGGGGCGGGAAGGGGCAGTGGTGCCCTGGTCTGGTTGGGGGCATGGAAATGGCTCTGAACTGAATCCATCCAACTTCCAGGGCCTGAAGGGGCTCCAGGAGAGCTGCAGAGGGACTGGGGACAAGGGATTCAGGGACAGGACACAGGGAATGGCTTCCCAGTGCCAGAGGGCAGGGCTGGATGGGATCTTGGGCAGGAATTGTTCCCTGGGAGGGTGGGGAGGGGCTGGGATGGAATTGCCAGAGCAGCTGTGGCTGCCCCTGGATCCCTGGCAGTGCCCAAGGCCAGGCTGGACACTGGGGCTGGGAGCAGCCTGGGACAGTGGGAGGTGTCCCTGCCATGGCAGGGGTGGCACTGGGTGGGATTGAAGGTCCTTCCCACCCAAACCATTCCAGGATTCCCTGATGTCAGCTGTTGCTGCTCCCAGCCTCATTCTCCTGGGAATGGCTCCCTGTCTCCCTCAGTCCCAGCCACCAGCTCAGGAATAAACCCCGGGGCTCAGCGTTCATCCCATTCGGAGCAATCAAGGCCCCAAAAATGCAGATAATGCCCCGGGGGAGCAGGGTGGGAACATGGGCTGCAATTAAAGATAACAACGCCTGGGCGAGCGCCTGAGGGCTCTGCTGGAAAAAAATCCATTTCCCAGTCTCTGCACGTGCCAGGCAGGATTGCAAAGGGAAAACATCCACAGCCCACGGACTGACTGCCTGGGGAGGTGCTTTGGGGCTGCTTCAGCCCACAGGGACAATTCCCTGCAGCTGCTTTCACCAGTTGCTCACTCAGGTGCATTTGGGCTGGAGAAGTTCCTGGGGAATTGGGAAAATTGAGGTATCTGGGCAGACCAGGGAAGAAGCCAGGGTTGGAGCATCAAGTGGTTGCCTTGGCAGTGGCAGCGAGCGCGGAACGCTGGGTCCGGGCCTCACCATCTGCACCAACAATCAAGGCTTCATTAGAAACCCGGATTTGTTGTAAATTAGAACATGTAATTAGAAAATGTGTCTGCTAATTGAGTCCCTTTGATGTAGGCTTCAAGATACGTTGCTGATCCCACACAGAGCGGGTTTTTAATGCCTTTTATTTATACACATTTCCCCCATTTATTGTTATTTGCAGCTCAAACCCTTTGCTGATCAGAAATATTCCGAGATCCGTCTTGCAAAGAGCGGTGTCATTTGGGCTATTTATAAACACGGGGCTGGCACAAAATGCCGTTCAGCAAATTCCTTTTTTTAGGTTGCTTCTCTCCACATCCCCCTCCCTGCTCCTTTTCTCCCTTTCCTTTATATTCGCAACTACAAAACAAGAAGTTTCTCTTTTCGCTGGTTCCGAGGCAGCCGAGAGGGGATGCTGCAGTAGGTGGCACTCCTCCCTCTCCCTCGGCACCAGGATTTTGCCTTCCTGGAGCTGCTGCCTCTTTAGGAGCGTTGGGAATGCGACGCCTTGAACTCCTGTGCTCGCCCAGCATCCTGAGCACCCTCTGGAAAATCCAGCTGAGGTGTAAAACCCAACTGCATGGCTCATTCCCAGCTGGAACGCCGTCCCCTGAGCTCCCTGCAGGTTTAATTGGAGCTGGTGGCCTTTGGTGCTGGCCCAGGAGGGCACCACGTGCTCGGGTGGGAAGTGGCTGCACCCAGCTCTGTCTGGGCTGCTCCTGCTCCTGCCAAAGGGCTTGGAGTTCCTCGAGGAAGGGAGCGCTGCAGGCGTGCAAAAAAAAAAAAAAAAATCTTATTACCCTTATGTAAGCTAAGGAATGAATTAAATAAATGCACAAAAATATCCTCTGAGGAAAGCAGAACAGGCAGCCCAGAGCTCCATTTCCTGACATCGGCTCCAGCACCAAGTGGGGCCTTGCTCCTGGCCCACTCCTGGTGGGAAGCATCCCCTGAGGCTCCGTTCTCTCTCTCTGCTGTGGATCCCTGGACATAAAGGGGTGGAGGATGGAGGAATGAGCCCTGAAGGGGTTTTGCAGGGGGAAGCTGGATCAGCAGGAGGGATTCACCCCAACATGTGCAGGCTGGGAGCACAGCAAAGGCTTTCCTGGGCCTGCTCTGTGGGACCAGCAAGGAGCTGAAGGAGACCACCACGACCATCCCAACCTGCCAGGAGCCCCTGACACAGAAATGGAATCCAGGGAGCTGCTCCTTGTCCCTGGGAACAGGGGACTGCTGTCCTGGGGGGTTGCCCATCCCTGGAGCCTCCCCAGCACTGCAGCTGGAGCTTCTCTGGAGGGAGCAGAGTGGGAATGATGATCCTGCCCTGCAGGATCCCAGGAACAGGGAACCCCTCCCTGTCCCCCAGGAACCCTCAAACGCAGCTCAGCCCTGCAGGACTGGCTCAGGGTTTGGGGCCCAGTGAAGGAAATGCTGCTGTTCCCACAGCGCAGTGCGCCAGGCTGGAATCAGGAATTGGGAATCAGGGAAAATGCACAGAGACACGGGAGCACAGCAGAGGAGTTTAGTGCTCCTAATAAAAAAATCTAATTCCCCTAATCTGGAGGAAACACTAAAAGCTACATGCTACCAATTATTTCCTCCTAGTTTTAATTTACAGCAATCAGTTATAATGGATGAAATTAATTCTCAGTTTAATTTTGTTGGCTGTGTGCTTAGCATCCCGTTTTTTTCCATCTCCCCTTTTCCTGGTGCTGGCAGTCAGCTGCATCCAGCTTCAGTGGTGCTGCTCAGGAAGGAACATTGGCCCTAATTGTTTACAACCATCCCAGCCTTTGGTGGAATTCCCCATTTGCTGCAGCTTTGGGGGGGGCTGACTTGCATCAGCTCTGCCTGCCCATTCAAATCCGAGGGTTTCACATTAAAAGGATGAACATCAGCACCTGTCCTGTCCATCCAGGCACACCTGGGTCCAGCACTGAGCCTGGGCTCTCTCTAGCTGTGGAGAAGCCTGCGGGGTTCTTCTGAGTTACCCCAGGTAAACTAAAACTCAGAGAGTCTAGAATGGGTCAGAAACCCTGCACAGAGAGAGGAGCACAATTCACCTCATCCCTCTGATGGTTCCCCTTCATCCTTCTGATAGTTCACTTTCATCTCTGATGGTTCATCTTTTACCTTCTGATGGTTCCCCTTCATCCCTCTGATCATTCATCTTCATCCCACTGATGGTTCACCTCATCCCTCTGGTGGTTCACTTTCATCCTCAGCTTAGCTGGGGACGAGCATGGCGAGGATGGTGCAGTGGAGGCTGTGAGGATGAGGGGGGGCCTGGAGAATCTCCCTGCCCAGGGAAGGCTGAGGGAGCTCCGTGGTCCTGGTGGCTCCCTTCCCACAGGAAATTCTGGGATTCCAAAGCTATAGCGCTGGCTCAGAGCTGGGACAGATCCTGTTCCCTGAGTGCCTGTGGACATGGAAGCATTGGCTGGTATTCATCCCCACTTCCCCAGGATTTTGTCAGTGCAGAGAACTGGAGCAAAGTTCAGGCAGAGTCAGAGCGTTGGTATTTTTACACCCAGCCTCTCGCTCGCTCCTTTCGACACCGCTTTTCCTTTGGAAAGGGTATTTTTGCCTGGCAGGTGCTAACGGATTGCATCAGCCCGGAGCCAGCTCCCAGCCCGACACCCGGCAGCCAGAGCCGCGCGTGGGGCTTGTGCTCTGTGCGCCACTGAATAGAACCAGTGTGAAAACGGAGACCTCCGGGCAAAGCAGCCCCCACTGCTCTGCTCGGCTCCAAGCACAGAGCAGCTCCGGAGGAGCTTTCAGCGCAGCCCCCGTTCTCATCTTCAGCACAGCCCCTGTTCCCAGCGCTGTTATCAGCGCTGTTATCAGCGCTCCATCTGATCCACGCGACGAGCTCGGGGCACAAGGATCAGGAATCCTCTGGAATGCACCCGGAGTTACACCCAGCCAGCACACGCTGCTTTTGTTGGCTCCGAGTGAGCGAGCTGCTTTTACGGTGGTGAGGATGCAAAGTCTCATCAGGCTCAGGCTGGAGCCCAGATCAGCTGTGCTTCCAAGTGGTGCCACAGACACTGGGAATGGATGGAACCTTTTATTTTCCGCAATAAAATGCCAGACACGTTTGGTTTTAAGTGCCAGGAAGCTCCTGGATTATACACTGGATCCCCACGAGTTGCTCAGGTCTGGAGCCAGAGTCTCAATCCTCCCTTGCTCTGTTTTTTCCCCACCTCCCAACATAGATTGGCGTTTGCAGCATGGGAACCCCTCTGGAGTGGGCTGTCACTGTGCAGAGCCCCGTGTGGAGTGAGTGGTTAATGGGTGCAATGCACACCTAATGAGGGAGTTGTAAGAGCCTTATTTATGGGCTCCCCATTACAGCGATATCACAGCATTAAATCTCCTCCCCATTAGCGCTGCAGCCGAGAGCAGGAGAGAGGCAATCACGGGGAAATCGCCCCATCAGTCTCTGACACGATGGGAGGATCCATCCCCCAGGCCGGGCTGGGACGGGCAGCCTGGGGGGCGACAGAACTCCGGGGAGTTTCTTTGGAGAGATCCCTGAGTTCTCTGACCCCACAGAGGTCACCCCGGACCTTCCCCTCCTCCCTGGCACTTTCCCTGCACTTTGGACATCTCCACTGCGTCTCTGCCCCTCCTCACCCAGGGAAAGGCACTTCCAGTGAGGAACTGACCTGCTCAGAGCACCGGGGGACATTTCTGAGGTGGGACTTTCCGAGAGGCAGAAAAGTGCAGATTTGGTGGTGTGGAAATGTTTCTGTTTTCTCTGGGGATGGTTCTGTCTGTGCTCTCCATGAGGAAGGTGACAGCAGCCTCCCCCTGAGCTGAGGTGCACCGTGGCAAGGACTTCCAAACTACAGTGATCACCTCGGGAAAGTGAAATAATTCCTGGCTTTGGCCAGCACATCAAACCCTATCCCGGCTGGGGATGCGTAAGAAGGACCAATTCATTTATTTACTGCCACACATCAGCGATGGCTTTTATTAAACTCAACGCAGAAATCTTTTCCATTTTCTATTTGCCAGAAAGTTCTAAAAGCCCAGCATGGCCCAAAATCCCTGCGTTTTCTCAGAGCTGCCAACAGAAGGCAAAGACCTTCAGCCCTGTAACTCTAGAGGTTCCAGCGCAGGGTTTGCTTCCTGCTCAAGGCCTCTTCAAATATTCATCTGAAATTAATGGGGGATGGATTCCTGTTATGTGGTGTGAGACACTTGAACCCAGATATTCACTCTGCAGCAGCGACTTCGCTGCAGGGCTGGGTGTAAATCCCTGCGCCAGTTTCTGCCTGTTTTTTGCCTTGCAGGGACAGTTTGCGGTGGGTGTTTCACTCAGCTCCGTTTTAACTTTGGAAGCAGAAATGAAGTGTTCTGATCTGAAAGCTGTTTGAAAAGAGGCTGGAAAGGGGCTTTGGCATGGAGCAATGGCTTCCCAGTGCCAGAGGGCAGGGCTGGATGGGATCTTGGGAAGGAATTGTTCCCTGGGAGGGTGGGGAGGGGCTGGGATGGAATTGCCAGAGCAGCTGTGGCTGCCCCTGGATCCCTGGCAGTGCCCAAGGCCAGGCTGGACATTGGGGCTGGGAGCAGCCTGGGACAGTGGGAGGTGTCCCTGCCATGGCAGGGGTGGCACTGGGTGGGATTTAAGGTCCCTCCAACCCAAGCCATTCCATGACTCTGTGATGGGGCAGAACTTCTCTGCTGTGCGGGTGGGGAAAGTGAGGCACATCCGGCTGGGAACCCTGGACCCGAGCCCTGGCCGCTCTCCCTTTGCCTGCAGAGCCAAGGAGGGGTTTCCAGAGGCTGCAGAGGAGCTGTGCCAGCCCCTGCTCTGTCACTCGGTGTCGAGCTCAGCTCCGTGTGTCACCGCCAGGGCTTTGGTTGTCCCCTCCCCGCACAGGGCAGGGCAGGAGCAGCAGGGCCGGGACGAGCTCACAACAGCGCTGCCTCAGGAGCGCTTCGGGAGGAAAAGGGGGCGGCAGCAGAGGCTCGGGGTGCGCTCCAGGGAACACAAAGTGTGACACGGAATTAGCGGGGATTATGCGGCATCAGCGGCTGCGGTGCCGTCCCCCGGCACAGGGACATTAATCGCCCTCGCCCACATCAAAGCCTCCCAGCAGCGCCTAAGCGCCTTAAGAGTGCTCCACTTTATCGAATGGAAATAACGCCGCTGTGTTTTACGGGCCGCCGAGGGGAGGAGATGCCCCAGAAAGCTCCGGCTCCCTCTCTTCGCAGAGCTGCGCCCGTCCCCGGGGAAAGGGCTCGGGAATGCGGCTGCAGGAGCCGAGCCCGATGCCACCACCCGGCAGCGCACCAGAGGCGTCTCCTGGCACAGCCCGGCGCGCTCAGGCACTGCTGAGATGATTTGATGGAGTAAAAAACTCCTTTTTTTTTTGCTGCCAAACACCGATGCCTGATTAAAATCTTGGGCAAACCCATCCCTCTCCTGCTAAGTGGCTTGTGCTTGCAGGCGGTGCTCGGGAAGAGTTTGATGTGTCCCCTTGGAAAGTGCTAAAATGAAACTTTTCCATTTTCCAGACTGCAGCAGCCTTGCTTAGAATTCACCATTATTTTTATGATCACTTTTGAAACTGCTCAAGCTGGAAGTAAAACTTTCCCTGGGGTCTGCAATTACTTTTTTTCCCTGCAATTTCCCAAAGAAAAAGTCTGGGTTGTTGTTTTGGTTTTGTTTTTGTTTTGTTTTGTTTTTTGTGGTTTTTTTGTGGTTTTTTTGTTGGTTGGTTGTTTGGTTGTTTTTTTTTTTTTTTTTTTTTTTAAAGAATCTTTGATTTNTTTTTTTATTGTTTAACAGAATCTTTGATTTTGTATTTTAAATTATGCAGCATTACCAAAGAGCCTTGAAACCAATTATTCAAACAGGTCTCTGCTTTCTCCCATGCCAAAGGACAAATCCTGCCCTTGCAGGGAAAAGCAGCTTCAGGAAGGAAGGGGAGCTCTTCAAACCTTGTTTCTCTTCAGAACTTGGGGGAGAAAATGAACCCTCCTGGCTCAGCCTCTAAAGCAGTCAGAGGGTTCTTCCAGCCTTGGCTACTCCAGGTCCATCAGCCTGGAGAGGAGAAGGCTCCAGGGAGAGCTCCGAGCCCCTTGCAGGGCCTGAAGGGGCTCCAGGAGAGCTGCAGAGGGACTGGGGACAAGGGATTCAGGCACAGGAGCCAGGGAGCTGGGATGGAATTGCCAGAGCAGCTGTGGCTGCCCCTGGATCCCTGGCAGTGCCCAAGGCCAGGCTGGACATTGGGGCTGGGAGCAGCATGGGACAGTGGGAGGTGTCCCTGCCATGGCAGGGGGTGGCACTGGGTGGGATTTAAGGTCCCTCCCAGCCCAGAGCAGTGTGGGACTCTGAGATCTCCCCGTTTTCCACAGCCCGCCCTGGTTCCTGCCCCGGTTCAGGAATTCTCCAGGACGCTCCCTGCAGGAATCCCGGTCCTTTAGCAGCGCAGGGGCTGCACTTTCCCTGCCGGCCCTGGCTGCTCCCGGTGCCGCCCACCCAGGAGGGCTCAGAGCAGCCCCTGGGCAGTGCCAGGCCCTGCTCAGGGGTTGTTCTTCAGCCACCCCACACTCCTTTATTCAGCGAATCGCTGACAGGGCCTGCAGAAATGCGCAGCTGTGCCGGCTTTGCACAAACACACACTCGGAGAAGATAAGAACTGAGATATAAATCTGTAATTTCATCTCGAAATAATGACTTTTGCAATGTCTAAATCTCGTTTTCCTGAGCCAGCCCAGCCCCTGTCCGGACACAGCGGTTCTGTGCTTCCTTCCTGAGTAGCCCGGCCAGGCTGTGACCTCCCCGTTCTGTCCCATCCCTTCCCAGCCAAAGTCACATTTATGCTGGGTGGCCCCGGCTCCTCCCGGGGTTTGGTTTTCACAAACGATCATTATCTCTGCGTGTCCTGCCCTGCTGAGCAGCCTGAGCTCCGTGTGTCACATGTCATTAGCTTTAAAGTCACTTAGCAAAGACATTCCGTCTGCAGCTGGGTGGAACTGTCTGGTGTGTGCCACTTGTTTTCAGCTCTCAGGCTCTGAGATCTTCATGTCATGGCTCTGTGCCTCAGTTTACCTTTCTTCTCTACTCATTTAATGGAGGAAACTTATTTTTATTCTAATTTTTGCCGTGTTTTATTCTAATTTCTCAAGCGGCAGTGCAGCTCTTGGCAGCTGTTTGAGCTTTTACAGACGAACACAACCCCCACAGGTGCAAACCCAGCGCAGCCCCCAGGCCCAGGGCTGTGCTCCCTGGCGTTCTGCCCTGGTGGAGATTCCTCCCAGGAACTGGGAATTCAGACATCCTGGGCTTGCCGTCCTCCCCGTGCCCTCGGCGCAGAGCTGTGGGGAGGGTGAGTTCATTAACTCTTGTGGAAGGCACCTGAAGTGGAAAATCGTTGGTGAGCGTGTGGTTCGGGCAGTGGGGAGGAGCTGTCACAGCGGCTCAGAGCTCCCTGGAACTGTCACCTCCTCGGGGGCTGAGCTGTGCCTGAGCTGCCTCCCGGAGCCAGCCGGGCCGGATGCAGCTGCAGAGAGATCCCTGGGGGCCCAGCCAGGCGCAGGGAGAGGCCGACAGGAGATTTGTCCATGCAGGAATTGAGATAAATCATCAAACCATCATCAGCAAACCTTCTGTCCACACCAGCCCAGCCTGGGGACGCTGCTGGGACCTGAGCCCTATATGGGGACTGGGGAAAAAGGGGAATGGTTTTCCCTTCCCATTCTAACAAGGCCTCCCTTGGCTCCATGGTGTTCACCGCACCTGGCTCAGGGCAGAGCCAGCCCAGCTTTCCATGTCCCCTCCATGGTCCTGATCCCGCTCTCCCTGTGGAGGCGGTGGAAGGACTGAGGGGTCCCAGATGGAGCCGGCAGCGCTCGCTCCGACATCGGGGAGCCCCAGAGCTGCCCACAGGGTGTTCAGAAGCTCCTGCTGCTCCTGGGTGATGTCTGTGGGGACCTGACACTCTGGGCAGGGGACACGGGGCAGGGGCAGTCACTGCTGTGGGTCGGGAATGATCCGTGTGTCCAGCACAATGCACGTGTCCCTCGGCTAGTGGCTGCTGAAGCCACCTCTGGGCAGTGGTGCGGCTGGCACGGGGTGCCATGCTGGCCCAGGGGCAGTGGCGGTGCCACGCTGGCCCAGGGACTGGCCCAGGGGCAGTGGTGTGGCTGGCATGTGGTGCCATGCTGACTCAGGGGCAGTGGCGGTGCCACGCTGGCTCAGGAGCAGTGGTGTGGCTGGCATGCTGGCTCAGGGGCAGTGGTGGGGCTGGCACACGGTGCCACGCCAGGTCAGGAGCAGTGGTGGGACTGGCACACGGTGCCACGCTGGCCCGGGGGCTGTGGTGGGACTGGCACACGGTGCCACGCCGGCTCAGGGGCAGTGATGGGGCTGGCTCACGGTGCCATGCCGGCTCAGGGGCAGTGGTGGGGCTGGCACACGGTGCCATGCCGGCTCAGGGGCAGTGGTGGGACTGGCACGCTGGCTCAGGGGCAGTGGTGGGGCTGGCACACACTGGCACGCTGGCTCAGGGGCAGTGGTGGGGCTGGCATGCTGGCTCAGGAGCAGTGGTGTAGCTGGCTCACGGTGCCACGCCGGCCCAGCCTCCTCCCGCCACCCTCGCGGTGCCCTTGGCAGTGTCGGGCGTCGGTGGCGCTGGAACACCCGCGCTGCGTCTGTGGGGCTGCAGAGCCCTGGGCAGTGCCGGAGGCAGCCAGGGCATGCTCCCCGGGTCTGTCCCTGCTCCTGGCCCAGTGATGTCCCTGTGTCCGGGGCAGCAGCTCGGCTGCCTTGCGGGGAAGGTGTTTCCAGGATGGAAATGCCCTTTGGGGAGGGTGGCGAAGCCCTGGTGCTGTGAGTTCATGAAGGGGACGGAAGAGGGGCACAGACAGAGCAGGGGTGGGTGAGCGGGCACGGGGCTGGGGTGGGAGGGGAGCTGAAGGACAAGAACAGCCTGGAAGGGCAGAGCTGGCTCAGAGCAGGTAGCAGCGGTGCTGGCAGACGGCTCAGCAGGCTCCCGTGCCGCTGATGCATTTTCACACCGACTTTCTGCATTCTGTTGGTGTTTCTTTTTATTTCTGCACCTGGATCGTGGCCAGAATGGCAAAGAAGAAGGGGAGACAGAAAACTTCGTGCTTCTCAATTAAACAGGAAGCTCTTTGCCATTGTAAGTGAGCTTATTTAGACATTAAATCAAAATCAAATGCCTGCCCTATCAGTGCTGCTCACAGTCTGATAATTAATGATGGCTCTCCCCAGCACAAACCCTCGGTGTTCTGTCAGCACCACTGTAAGCTTTGATCGAAAGCTTTTTAAGCAGTTTCAGAAGCTGGATCTGTAAAATAAAAATAACCCAGAGTGGTGATTCTCTGCCCAAGAAATAAATAATAAAGGCTCGGAGCGTTTAAGTGTTGGCTGTCAGCTCGTCAGCAATTCTGGTGTCACTGCGCAGGCTGGGCAAGCAGCGAGGGAAGGAAGGGCTGGCTGGGCATTAGGTGGGAACTCTTTCACATCCCTCTGCCAGCAGGAAGGAGTTCAAGGCAGATGTGAATTATTTCTGCCTTTTCCATACCCTTTGTGCTGGGAAGGGATCTCAGTGCTGGCAAAAATCAGGCTTAGTTCTGATGGAAACACCATAAACCCACCCCAGGCAGAGCTGCCCACTGCCTCTGGGGCTGCAAGGGAATGGGGCAGGAATGGCTGAGGCAGGAAGGGATGGGGCAGGAAGAGATGGGCAGGAGCAAGGCAGAGCTGCTCTCAGGGTGTGCTTCAGTCCCTGCTGGGCCAAGTCCCCAGGGTCAGCTCCCACCAGGGCAGCCAGAAGTGACCTGGGCACCTCTGGGGCTGGGGGCACAAACTGGGGGCAGGAGGAGCTGCCCGGGGGCGGGAGGGCTGCAGGAAGGTCAGGAACCCCAAACTGGGCTGCAGCTGGAGGGTCTCCCCTCTCCACCCACCCCTCATCTTCCTGGCAGGGTTAACCCCAGCCCCATTCCCAGCCAGGCCTTTTCTCCGTGCCTGTTCCTCACTCCCCTCAGAGCATATGGAGAGCCCCCTCCTGTCCCAGCCCTCTGTAGGGCTGTGAAATCCCACCGTGTGCCTCCCTCTCTGTCCCACCCAGCTCAGGGGATGGAGGAGCCTCCCCCCTTCCCTCTCCCCCTGCTGAAGGAGCCTTCTCCTGTCACACCCGCTGGGCAGGGCAGGAGCTGCCAGGGCCACGAGCGGGGCTCCCCTCGCTGCCTGCACTGCCAAGATGGTTCAACTGGGAACTGCTCCCCTCCAAGGCTGGGGACTCCACGTCTTTCCCAGTAGGAAATTTCCCCTAATATCCCATTTAACCCCTCCCAGTGTAACTTGAGGGCATTTCCTGCTGTCCTGTCCCTTGTTCCTGGGGTTTTCCCGCTGTTCAGGTGTCACACATCCCATGCAGGACAGGCTGGGGGGCTCCAGCCTCTCCAGAAGGAACCAGGGGGTGCCCTGCCCAGGAGTGCAGGGCTGCAGGAGCAGGATAGAGTAATTAAGAGCAATTTGGGGTATTTAAGAGCAAGTTCTCCTGTGCCAGTCACCACAGCTCACACGGAAACACACACAGGGTGGCACAGAGCAGCCCAGAAAGGCCCCAGTCACCATCACCCTGCTGAGATTTGTTGTTACTTCTCTTTTTCTGACCTGAATTGGGTTGAAATCTCTGGAAATCATTTAAAAAGCATCTTGGGGCAATCTGAGCATGAGGATCATGGCATGAGGAGTTTGTCACATTCCCTCAGGCTGCCTGGAGGGATTGCTGGGGGAATCCAGAGCCCTGGACATTGGGGAAGTGACAGCTGGGATGCTGCTCATGTCATGTCCTCAGTGCAGGATTTGTGCTCTTGGGAGTCTGGAGCACACAGAATGTGGAAGCTGGGAGTCGTGTGGGGCAGTGGAGGGACAAGAGGCCTGGACTTGTCATCTCCGAGAGTCATAATCAGGGTAATTAATGGTGTGTGTGGGTCCCGGGCTGGCTGCAGGAAGATTTTACACGGTGTATCTTCCACAGAACGATTTCCATTACTGGGAGCAGATAAAAGCTGACACAGGCTCAGGGTGACTCGGGAAATCAATAAACAATAAAACTTAGCATGAAAACAAATAAATTAACCCAATCAGAAGAGACGCCGCGAGCCCATCAGACTTGTTAGACAGATGAGGCCAAACGTCACTCCCAGGGCTGAGCTCTCGCTCCGGCAGCCGCGCCGGGCTCCCTCGAAGGAAGAATTTCTCAACCTCTTTGGGACTGAGCTTGTTTCCATCTGCCAAACTCAGTATGAATCAAGCAGAAGGAGACAGACAGGCTCTGAAATCCCCCTCTCCCTGGGAGGGGTTTCCTGTGCTCTGCTCTCCACAGTGACTGGACTTGGGGTGGATGTGCTGCACCCTGAGCTCAGCGCTGCTGGCAGGAACCTGGGGTGAGCCCTGGATGAGTCCCCTGGGATGAGTCCCTGCCTCCAGTGGGAGTGGGAACCAACCTGGATGAGGGATTCATTAATTAAAGTGCTCTCCTGTAATTGCAGGTGAATCAGAGAATCAGGGAATCCCATCCCACCCCTGCCCTGGCAGGGACACCTCCCACTGTCCCAGGCTGCTCCCAGCCCCAGTGTCCAGCCTGGCCTTGGGCACTGCCAGGGATCCAGGGGCAGCCACAGCTGCTCTGGCAATTCCATCCCAGCCCCTCCCCACCCTCCCAGGGAACAATTCCTGTCCAATGTCCCATCCAGCCCTGCCCTCTGGCACTGGGAAGCCATTCCCTGGCTCCTGTCCCTGAACCCCTTGTCCCCAGTCCCTCTGCAGCTCTCCTGGAGCCCCTTCAGGCCCTGCAAGGGGCTTGGAGCTCTCCCTGGAGCCTTCTCCTCTCCAGGTGAACGTTCCCAGTTCTCTCAGCCTTTCCTCACAGGAAATTCCTGACTCGAGCCTTCCCCTCTGGCTCATTTTGCACATGAACCTGGCTCAGTCCCTGCACAAAGCCATGAATTTCCTGTGCGCGGACTCCTCAGTGCAAGCCCCAAGGTGGCACCTCCAGCCCCCTCTGCCCGAGCCCCCCACAGAGCTGGGTGGGATCCTCCCCTTCCATCCTGTGGGGCAGCAAACATTTGAAATGAATAATTCAATTCCATCTGCCCGTGTCCGGCCAGGCTGTGCCAGGCACTGCTGGCACATGGAGCAGTCCCAGGCACTTTGCAGCAGCAGCAGCAACCCTTTGTCATTGCCTGTAATGATGTTTTAGTTTTTAGCTAAATTAATCACCGGGGTAGGTCTGGGTTTGGCATCACAGAACTGCACCAGGCTGAGTTTGACCCTCTCTGGCTTTGTGTGAGCTCAACCCAATTATGTTAATTACAGGGGGAGGGAGGAATAATCCCGGGTTTAAGGGGGCTGGGGCTTGGCAGCAGAGCTGGCTGGAAAACTGCAAAAATATTTGGGGAGTTGGCTTGATAAGAATTGTGTTTTCTGCAGCTTTTTAGGAAAAAAAAAAAAAAAATTAAAAACAAAACTGGAATAAAAACGGTTCCAGCCCAGACAAAATGTTTGCTTCTTTTGGGGGGGTTGTGGAGTCTTTGCTGTGCAATTGTTGAGGAAGATGTTGAGCAATAAAATCCCATTTCAAGAGGAAACATCCCGGTGTTGTGATCAGGGAAATCGCAGCAGGGGAAGGAACCCCGAGCTGAAGGGGAGGAATCAGCTCTGCCTCCCGAGCTTTCCTGGACTGGGGGAATTTGGGGTTTTCCAGCAGAAAGCAGCTGGGCCCAGCTGGGCTGGGACAGGGTCACCTCGAGGTCTCGCCTGTCCCAGGCTCCCGATGGACCTCAGGAGCCACTTTGGCTTCAGACCGAGGAAGGGCCCTTCCAAGAGGAGTTCCAAGGAAAAAGAAGTGAAAATCCCTGTTTTTTACCAGTGGGTGGATAATCCATGAAGTGTTTGTGTCTAATCTGAGGCTTTATTTAGATCAGTTCTCCTGGATTTTGACCTTTTCATCCTTAATTGTTTTCTGTCTTTATAAGTTCAATTAAATTCTTAATTGGAAAATCAGCTTAAACAGCAGAGCAGAGCTTTGAATTCAGAGAACGCTGAAAGAGGAAGTTTCAGACCTCAGAACTTTCTGAACACTTCAAATTCCAGATAAATCAAAATGGACTTTTTCCTTTGAAAGCTTCTGGCTCCAGCACGTCCGCACTTCTCCATGGGGGAAGAGATGAGGGAATTTCCTGGGCAATTTCCCAATATTTCTGGTACCTGCAGTAGCTGTTTAAAACCCTTTCACATCCTTTCACCCTCCCACACGCACTGCTGAGAAATAAATCCTTTGGAAATGGAAATCAGGCTTGAAGTAAACAGATTAGTAATGGTTATTTGGTAACACTTTATTAATTAAATGTCCTAAATACATTTAAACCTAGGCATTTAATTTAGATTTATTGGGATAATTTAGATTTATAAGAATCGTTATTATACCTTAAGTACAGTAAATGCCAATTGATTTTTATAGACAATATTTACCGAGGTGTAACCATGGTGCAAAATTTAATTATCTCCATCCTCAGTGGAAAGGACAGGACAGAGGTTCCAGCCCCAGGACTGGGGGGGCTGCCAGGGCTGGGAGCTGCTCCTGCTGCTCTGACCTTGGACAGGTGCTCTGCCCTGTTCTGCGCTTCCAGAGCCTTCCCAGAAATGCCAAGAGCTCCACAGGCACTTTTCAATGGGAAAGTCTTTCACCTCGTTTTTCACCTGGAGAGGAGAAGGCTCCAGGGAGAGCTCCGAGCCCCTTGCAGGGCCTGAAGGGGCTCCAGGAGAGCTGCAGAGGGACTGGGGACAAGGGATTCAGGGACAGGACACAGGGAATGGCTTCCCAGTGCCAGAGGGCAGGGCTGGATGGGATCTTGGGCAGGAATTGTTCCCTGGGAGGGTGGGGAGGGGCTGGGATGGAATTGCCAGAGCAGCTGTGGCTGCCCCTGGATCCCTGGCAGTGCCCAAGGCCAGGCTGGACACTGGGGCAGTGGGAGCAGCCTGGGACAGTGGGAGGTGTCCCTGTCCAGGGCAGGGGTGGCACTGGGTGGGATTTAAGCTGAGCTGAGCTGAGCTGAGCTGAGCTGAGCTGATCTTTAAGGTCCCTTCCAACACCTCTGCCCTGGAGCAGCTCTGATTTGTCACTGGGGCTGCTGGCAGGGAAGGAGCCACATCCACACCTCTCCAGACTGGGAGGAAATGTTGCAATCCTCCAGTTACCCTGGGTGCTTCCCCACCCATGAACTGTTGATCTTTTGTCCCAAAGGATTTTTATTTTGCCTTTTTGTTCTTTACATCCCTTTTGCCACGTGAGCAGTGTCGATTTTCCTGTGCAGGGACTCTCTCAGTCAGGCTGGATCTGTCCTGGTGCTGTGGCTGCTGCCCAGAGCCAGCCAGAGGGAGCACAGCAGCCAGAGCTCTGCTTGGGCAGGAGAGCCGGGGACTCAATTCCCAAACACCTGCTCTTCATCCACGGCTTCTGATGCAAATTAAAGCCCATCCTGAAGGACCAAAGCTGCCTTTTCCCATCCTGGGAAGCTGCAGCACCATCAGTGCCTGGCAGGATAGGAACGTCACCCAAGCAGGGATCTCTCCGTGCTTCACTCCGCAGTTCTGATGAGCGCTGGATTCGGGGGCAGCTGGGGAAGGTTTCTGTTCCGTGAGCTTCGCTTTGAGGCTGGAGCAGGAACGAGCCTGGAATGTCAAGCAGAGCCCAGCCAGGCTCACCTGTGCTCATGTGAGCCCCACAAATCACCTCAGACACCCCAGCAAGGTCATGAACCCTCAGGAAACTTCGAACCCACGCTGGATCTTCAGGACGGATGCACAGTTCTCTAGGAAATAATTCCCAGCAAGCGGCTCAGAGGGCGAGATAATGATTCCTGAAGGGAGAATAACGCAGAGCAGGGGGATTATGTGGGATAAACAGGTTTTTATGCAGTTATGCTGAAGACTTTGCTGTTGGAGCCTTGCAGTGTCAGCTTGCCCTCTCTGATCAGAGTCCCCACATTTTTCTCTCTCTCAAACCCAAGTTACTAAAAGCATCCAACTCTCACCAAAATTAACCCCAAGTGCTTTAAACCCTTTGCACTCCCCAGCCTCTGTTCTGTGTCCTGGATTTACCTCTTCCAGATGCGCTATTCCACCTTTTCCAGGTGAAAAGTGATTTGCTGCTGCACAGGGACATCTCAGGGCTGATTTGTTCAGTGGCTGAATGGAAAACCCGTTCAGCTGCCAGGGCTAAACATCCGGATGTGAGTGAGGGATGTGGTGTGTGGGGAGTCTGGCAGGCACAGGAGATGATCCTGTGGAATCAGTAATGGAGATAATTGGAATATGGAGATTTGTGGGAGGAGCAGCCGCTGTGCCTGTGTTGCTGGCTCTGTTGTGTGCAGACAGGGGCACAGAGCTGAGTCACTGCCCGGCTGAACTCGAGCAGCTTGGGGTGTTTGAGGGAGGCTTTGATCCCTGGAGTTGTTGGACTCTGTGTGTTGGGATAGAGCCATAATCCAGGGGAATTGAGGACGGAGCCAGGATCAGTGCTCACAGCACCAGCACCCGCTGGGAAGGAGCTCTGAGCCTTGCGCAGACAGGATAACAGGGATGCAGATAGAATCACAGAATGCTTCCTCCTGGATGTGCTCTGGCCATGAGATCGAACATTTTACTGAAGTCTTCAGAAATTCAGAGGAGTCTGGGGCTGTGGCCTGCATGGCACAAGGGAGACCTCAGGGCAGGTTTAGAATACAGATCAGGACAGGGGGGAATGGCTTCCCCAGGGCTGGATGGGACATTGGGAAGGAATTGATCCCTGGGAGGGTGGGGAGAGGCTGGGCTGGAATTGCCAGAGCAGCTGTGGCTGCCCCTGGATCCCTAGCAGTGCCCAAGGCCAGGCTGGACACTGGGGCTGGGAGCAGCCTGGGACAGTGGGAGGTCCCACCCTCCTAGGGAACTGGGATGGGACGGGATGGGATG
>VXAC01000084.1:3559-92103 GCA_013399225.1 Rhipidura dahli
TTTTTTTGCTGTTGTTTTTGCTTTGTTGTTGTTGTTGCTATTTGTTGGGTTTTTTTCCTCATCACTACTCAAGGAAAGAATTTATTCCACACTTACCAAGCTTACTACCAGGAATTCTGAAAAATGAAAAGAAGTAACAATATAAAGTGCTGATTTCTGAAAGGAATACAGAGCCACAGATTTATGTAATGTCTCCATCTTCCTTATCAAAATGAAACACAAAATGAGTACTACCTGAATTCCAAAAAAAAAGTCCCTGATGTTCATCTGCTCACCACCCTCCATCCCTGTTGCATGGCCATATAGTACAAAGACAGGGAGAAAGGGAGTTTTCATAAAATATAGGTGATGGACAAGGTTGAAATAAACATGGGAAGTGACTTCCTAGCACACCAGAGTCAGCAGTGGATAATTGTCTTCTAGAGTACCGGTGAGTGCAAGATGAAATAGATAAAAATATTTCAAATAAACTGATGAAAAATAAGGTGAAAAGGTACATTTCTGAGATTGATGATTGAACATTGATACTGCTAATACTCTTTGTTTTATTTCTATTTAATGTTGATTTGTTTTTATGGATGACATCCACCCATGTGTGGGAATGGGTGTAATAAAATAAATATACATGCATATATAGTGTTTGTTAACTTCATGGGAAGTACTTGTTGTCTTCTGCTGGGGCTTTGTAATCCAATTTATCTTTATTTTGATAATGAAACAATCATTTAGGATGTCAGTTTCATAAGATAGAAATTTTAATAATACTTTTGAGATAAGAACAGAAGAAGAATACATACATCAGCCTAATACTAACAGATTTTGCAAGATATTTATCTAATAGGCAAAATCCTACACTCTCAAGGAAAAGAATTCATGGCTGTGTTATAGGTATTGTTTTATACTTTTTGGCCAGCTAACTTCCAGAAAATTTTTTGTTTCATGATTGCAGAACTGTGCAAGTTCTGGAAGTTCAGTGCACTTAACTGCAGTACTGTAGGCAAGGGGAAGAGCTGGACCATACTACAAAAGTGGGTTCTATTAAAAAAATTAGGTGACAAAGTGTATATAGACAGATAGATAGAACCCTGTCAACATTTATATCATTTATCATACTAGCTGTAAACTGATATGAGGAAAGCAAAATATCTGTATTGAGAAATCCTGTTCCTGCAATTAAAAGTTAATTTTCACTTCTTTGTTAATGAAAAAATCCTGCTATATTTTCTGAGACTCTATTCCCCAGTCATGATCTGACTGCAAAAGTAAGCAATCACCAGCAGTTGGTGTTAGGTTGTCTTCAAAAGCAGCAAGAATCTGTACATTTCTCATTGCCAAAATATGAGATGAACCAGTGCCTTGGGGTCTGTATGATCACCCCAAGACAATCAGATGCATTTTAAAATGATACTTTTACAAGATAAGGAACAAATCTACCTTATTTTAAAGGCATTGGTAGGGTCTATAAAATCAGCAGGAGCTTAAGAACAGTGAAGGTTCATTATATTACTCATTTGAAATGCTGTTCAACAGAATATGTTTTTATTAGCAAAAATATAGCTATCTTTTAAAATCACCTTTTCTATCCTGGCAACCAGGTCTAAGAACAAACAGCAAGTGGTCTGTACTGAAGATCTTTGTAGATGAATAGTCGTTTGTTCTAGTAATTACACATAAAATCTCTTTGAAGCAAAAAGTCTAAGTGTTGGGAGTCCACAAACTTAACATTTTTAATTTTACATACTGTAAGTCCTACATGAATAGTCACAAGTTTACTTTCATAAGACAGCTACCTGTTGTTGCAGTGGATTTATTAAGAAGGAAAGGTACTAAATTATAAAACTAATTACACTAGAGGCTCCTCCATTTGTTCAGCAAAAATATACATTCAAAAATAGTAACCAGATAATGAGAAAATGTGAAAGGTTCTCTACTTTGGCATGATCAGTTGTTTTGAATGCTTTCTGAGAGTAATTAATTCTTCTTAAAGGTCTCTGACTACAACTCTTATGGTAATATTTCACACAGATTTTTCAGCTCTAGGACTTTCTTTCTCTTTTAGCCTCTCCCTGTCATCTTTTCTTGTTTCATGCTATCAGTTTAAATTTAAACTTGTTCAGAACTGATTGAGTGCTAATTTCTTCTTTCCTTTCTTTGCTGCAGCTCTTGTTTCAATCATCTTTTCTTTATGCCCCTGTCCTCCATGTCACTTACTTTTCTCTAAGTTTGATGTCAACCTCAGTGCTACAATCCTGCCTCAGACCAATAAAATACATCTCACCAGTCTCATTTGACAAAGATAATTTCTTTCTTTTTCTTTATTTATGAATCC
This sequence comes from Rhipidura dahli, assembly GCA_013399225.1. Classification (NCBI taxonomy): domain Eukaryota; kingdom Metazoa; phylum Chordata; class Aves; order Passeriformes; family Rhipiduridae; genus Rhipidura; species Rhipidura dahli. Next base: position 5,889 of record VXAC01000084.1, read on the forward strand.
TTTCTTTGCACTGGTTATTCATTCAGACTTCTTGACATTTTCAATATTTTTTAAATTTTTAATATTTTTAAGATTAAATATAATCTTCCCATTATTGCTAATTGACTAGATTACTTCATATTTTCCTTAATGATTTGGATGATGCCAGTGACCTGCCAATTACATTTTTATTAAAGGGAACTACAGACAGAAGGGGAATAAATCATATTTAATGTATATGTGGAATAGAACAGAAAATAATGCTCTCAAAATACAACAAAATATATAAAAAATTAGCATTAATGACCACATTTTCCAATTTGAATGTAATAATGCAAAGAGTAGGTTGTTTGGCTAGGCTATAAAATCTCCAGCAGTGGAGGTATTTTAGAAAAGCTTCACCGATTGGTGTATTCCTTAGTGAATACAGATAGATGATGCAGGAATATGATTTCAGACAAAGATGGTAATGCATGAATTTTCAAGTTTGCTTTCAGACTTGCTTTCCTTTAAGCCTGCTTTTCTACTCTTCTGGTGCATGTGTCTCATTTCTCTCATAACTAAGGGACTTCTCTTTTCCTTTCTACCAACACTTTACAGAAGTTATGCTTTTATGAGAGTTATCCACTTATGAGAAGCTGCTGTTACAGAAGTTATCCAATTATGAGAAGCTCAGGCAATTTTCAATATGCTGTTGTCTCTCTCTCTTACATGGTGGGGCACTGGAACAGGTCACTCAGAGAAGCTGGAGATGCCCCATCCCTGTCAGTGTTCAAGGCCAGGATAGAGAAGGCTCTGAGGCAACCTGACCTAGTGAAAGGTGTCCCAGCCCACAGCAGGGCAGTTGGAACTAAGTGATCTTCAAGGTTCCTTCCAACACAGGCAGTTCTATGATTATGATCAGCTTGTATGTCATAGCCCTTTCTGTTTTTCATTTAGCTTTTCCCCCTTTCTGACCTGAAGAACTTCATGTTGTTACTGTTTTCCAACCAAAAAAACAACGTAAAATTGCAACACAAGTGTGACACCAGTTAAGTTTTCCCTGTGGTCAGTTCACAAAATATTGTTTTCAGGAAGAGTTAATATGTTTTAAACACACATTCCCTTTTCTGTTTAAGATATTTTTGTCCTTTTCCAACTCTTTTTTTTATTAAAACAGTGTAAAAAAAATTTGTGCAGCCTTGCTGTAACTAATAGGACTACCTGTATGCTACATTACTTTCTAGAAAGGAGAAATGTATAGGAGAAAGTAAGTATTCCCTGTAAATAAACTGAAAGAGAGAAATAACATCTGAGAATGATCATTCAACACTACTGTTATATTGAAAGTATTGTAGAGTAGTAGAGTGTTGTAGAGTAGTAACATTGTACAAAAATATTGTAGACCTTAAAAAAACCCAAAACTATTCCCTTTCTGTCAGCAACAACCCTGAATGCCAGCAAATGTTGCCCAATGAACAATGTAATACAGCAGGCAGCAGAAGTGAGCTAAGATAGGCTGATGCAGAGAGAGAATAATGGCCTTGTTAAAAATTAGAGTGTTCATGTTTTTCTGTATTTTATAGAACCCAATCAAACTTTGGGCTTTATCACCTATCATAACAGATTGCATTATTTATAACTAGAGTGATCTGGATATGTTTCCCACATAATTTGAAAAATTTACCTTGAAATGTTGCCTTCTACATGATTTGCAGTTTTACAGATAATAAGTGTTCTGGGTTTCCTTGGTGAATTGTAAGTACAGATGAACTGTGCTGTGTGACTTTGTTTGGAACACTGAAAACTTGCAAGATGTCTTGTGGTTTATTTCTGAAGTGACTATGTAATATGTTCTTATTAAGCTTCTGTAAAAACAGATGGTGGCTTTGAGTCAGGATCCTCTGAGAACATTTTATAACCCATCTGCAAAGTGCACTAGTGTTTTTATCTCACTGTAATACTTTGCTGCTTCTTTTATCTTTTATCCCATTAAATACCCCAGATGAAATAGGATTAATATTATGATACTAACGTATGTGTAAAAACAGACACTGCAATTAAATGTGTATGAATGTGTTGGCAAGGCTATGAAAGTCTTAAAATGGCCCATGTGATCAGGATTTAAAGTTCAGTAGCCTACATTAAAACCTACATCCACAGAGCATCCTTAGCAAGACAATTGCATACACTGAGTAACCTAGAGAAAAAGTAATTGTGAAGGATAGCCTGTGATTTCATTTAGCTATTTGTACAAAGCTGACTCAAGGTGCACTTAAACTCCATGAATGCTATACCCACTGTATAGAAGTGGTTTTAGTGTTTTGTTTGGTTTTTTTTTGGTTTTTGCCCCTTTTTTACGACAGTAAAAAAAATTAAAGAATTTCCTTGAAAAAGGGAGAGTTATCAAGGGGACTACAGCATAAAATAATGAATGTGGTTTGCTGTGTTCACCAAGCATTTAAATACTGAAATTCTGTGAGGTTAAAAATAGATTAGAAATCCTTTAAAACTACTGGTATTTTGACAGCTCTTTAAAAGGTATTTGAAGGTTAAACCAAGAATCTTTTTTTCTTTCACAGCATAATTTCAAACAAAGTGCTTAAAGGCAACTTGTTATTCCTTTTTTTTTGAGGGTGTCTATGTAATACACAAAATAAGAATTCAGCAATATATCTATGAAGCTAGGTGATTAAATATGTTGTAAAATTTTAAAACCCTTCACCAAAGCCCTAATAAAGGAGATGATTAAAGTTATTTTAAAGTGTTAACTCCTTATGGGTAAAATGACTAAGTAAATTGAGGAAGTTCCATTGGGCTCTTTTCTGTTCCTTGTATTCCCTGTGACTTACAGAGATGTTCCTGGATTCTGGAGCAGGATTGTGGGGTTTGCTTTCACAGAGTAATTTTCAGAAATTTTTGTCTATGCCAGCATTCTTACATGTCCTTTTTTACAGGAAAGTCACTTCCAGACTTCTTGTCTCTGTTGTGGACACTCACAACCTGCTTACAACAATTTCTGATGCTTTTGCACCTCTTGGTTATCAACAGGTTGTTTCTATAGCTTGTCTGTGTTATCAAGTGGCTACTTCCTTGAGCTAGCTTCTCATTTAGGATGAGTGGTTGATAACCTTTTATCTTTCCCTTACTTTTCAAGTAAAGTTCATGGGCTTATGCCAAGAGCTGTTCTCTTAGATTGGACCTAAGTCATGCCATCTGCTATACACCTCAACACTAGACTTCTACACTTACAACACAGAAAAACTGGTTTTTGTTTTTTTCCTTCAATTTCCATTGACTGTGAAAGACAGAGGTTTTGAACCCATCTTCAAGAAGGGGTAGGAAGGAGAACAGAACAACTTAAGTGCAATCAACCCCACCTCAGTCCTTTAAAAGATTATGAAGAAAGTCCTCATGGAAATTATTTCTACACCTCTTGTGGAAAATAAAGTGATTGGGAGCAGTCAAACATGAGTGTTTAGGAAGTGCAAATCACCCTGACTGACCCGATTGCTATTCGATATTAAACAACTGGCTGTAAAAAAGAGGATTAAAATGGGTGTTGTTAACGTAAATTTTAGGAAGGTTTTTGATTTGATTTTCTACATCATCCTCGTAGTTAAACTGGGGAGATATGCACAAGGTGGGTACATTATGAAGACAGGATGGAGGTGGTTGGACTGCCCAAGGTGAAGGTAACATTCAACACTTTGAAGCCTAGCAGGCAGGTAGGTATGAAAGGCATTTCATACTTATCTTGTTAAATGTATTCAGCAATCAATGAAACAGGACAGAATAGAAGTGTTTTCAGACTTGGGTGGACAGTTATTATGCTGGAGGTCAGGGTTGCCATGTAGAGGTTTCTCAATATGCTACAGGAATGGGACAGGAATCTAAAAACATGTCAGCAAACAATGTCCAATTCATTATTTCATGCAAAATTAGGAAGACAATGTTATAAGAAACCAGTTCTGGTGCTGGATAGGGAATTCAGTTCCAAATCTTTGGCTACAGCTGTCATTGAGCTATAAGACTAATTACAATTTCCTGAAAATTACCACCCCTCCTCCTCAGCAAAGATCTTTGTACCCCTACATATGCTTAGGACATTAACTACAATTACACCGACTGATTTCAGTGGAGTCACATAATTTTAAAGAATGCCAGTTCAGGAGGTTTATTTTATTGAACTATTATCTAGTTCTGATTTTTCTTTTGTATGCACCTGACTCACAGATCAGAGCTCTATTGTACTGGGCACTGTAAAGACAAGTAATCAAAAAGCAAGCTTCTGTTCTAAATAGTTCCCAATCTAGATACCAGTAAAAATGCACCATGGAGATGAAGCAGCAAATGGAGTATAGAGAGTAAGGTAATAACAATCAGACATCTTAGGTGGCAGTTTCCTGAACTGATTTCTTCACACACACCACCAAGGAGGGTGTTGGATATTTTCACCTGGATTATCTTGCACAGTGGTGTTTAAGATATGTCCCTGGGAGTAGTAGAGGAATCCCCCTAGGAATACTGATAGAGGAAGAAATAACATTTGATTGTCTTCCATTCAGTCATGAGTTATATAATGAATAGAATATTTTATTAGATGCTTTTTCATTGTGTGTCTTGCCTAACATTTTGTACTTGTATCTTCCTCTTTCCTTACCCCCACCTTTTTTTTTTTTTTTTTTTTTTTTTTTTGAGAAGAAGAAGAAAATATTTTTGCCTTTAGGAGAATATTGAAGGCCTGAGTAACAACATTTCCAATGACAGCTTCCAATAACCTCATATAAGTCTTTTGGGCCAAATTATATAACTAACATTTCAAAGTATAACATTGCAGGCAAGTCCTTCTTCAAAGTTCAGGCTTTTTTGCCAGATGTAACGTGTTCACTTGCATGAAATGTATGTGGATCCCAGATACATAACAGACTCCATTCCTTTCATTGCCAAGTGTAAAAAAAAGCTAGGTATGGAGTTTTATCAATATTCTATCTTATATATTTTTCATTTTTTAATTAACAATGGGAACTTAAGATGGGTTTTCAAACATGACTGGTTTATTTCTAAGCTTTAAGGTATTCCAAAACTATTCCAACTTCTGTTCTGAAGGCATTTACATGCCTTAGAAAGCATTATGCTGCATTGCTAGTACAACTATGTAACTTGTTTTTTGGTTTATTCTAAAGGTCTGATGTTTCCAAAGATGAAGAATTTGGAATTACACCAAGCAAATTCCTTGTGGAAGTACCCCAAACATTTGACCAAGCAATTGAACAACAGAAGTGTATATGAATCACGAGGAGGTGATGGACAATACTGGTTTGCAATAAAAAGATTGCAAAAATAAATTAATAATCCTCTTTTAACTGTGGATACAGTAACTGATCTGCAGTAATGAAACAAGTAACTAAAGCTGCCATTTAGTTTTTCAGGGAAAAATGAACTACATGCAATTAACAAATGTTCTGTTTTGGTTTTAATAAGAAGTGAAATTAATAATTTTAAATTGAAATTCCCATCCTCTGACAGGAGCACTAGCTTTCAGGATGCTTGCTGCTGCACTGCCTGACAGATAGTACAAAAAGAAAGTTAGTTATATTATGACCTACAATGGCCTATGTGATCAACAGGGAGCTCATTAATGCTAAACAACACAAATTTAGTATTATCTTCTATTTCCCTCTGCTTCTCTCGCACCTGTGTTACTTAGGGAACTGTGATCCGTGTAGGATTCACAGATGGATTCCTTTCATCAAGATAGGAACTAAATGAGCTGCTATAAAAGGAGGAGCATGACCACCTCTTTCATTTAAAGGAAAGCTGATTTAGGATAGCTTTCTGATTTCTAAGACTGGATCAGTAAAGAGGAGTTTCACACAGGATATGCCATACCACATTCCACTTAAAAGAGTTTCAATCTGCAACAATCACAGTCTCAAAAAAAGTCATTCTCCTCACTATAATGTACTTGCAAAAAAGAGAAGTTAGCAGAAGGAACTATAACTTCTTTTCTTTTTCATAGCTTTGCTATCTACATGGAAGAACAGACTGATCCAAATGCATATAGTAGTTCATTAGCAAAGTAGTATTCTGTTTCTAGAAGTGCTTAAAGTGATGCAAGCAAATCCATTTTACTCTGAATGGCCATGATGTCGTCAATATTAGAGAAAATCGCCAACATTTAGTTCCAGCTATGATTTTTAGCTTTGATATTTTCAGCTGAAACTTTACATTTTTTAAATGAGATTTTTGAATATTAAAAAAATTATGAATCTAAACTCATGCTTTTAGTACAGCAATACATATGTAAATGTACATATATACGTATATATATGCATATATATTTTTATATTAAAAAGTGTGTTTTATATTAAAAACCTGTATGAATTTTATAAATCTGGATTATAAATTTGTATAGGTAGTCTCTATACAGCTATATATCTGTAATACATCTGAACAATATTTACAATGAATCAATCTCTGTACATACAAAGATGTCTTAAATTTTCATTTTGAATAATAATAAAAAAAATCACTACTTGAAACACAGAAAATATGGCAAAAAATCTGTAACATAGGTTATCTAGAATTTAAGATGTAACTGATGTGAACTGGAGTTTATCTGTGGTATTTTAAAAAATGAAGCACAGAATTTTCTGGCAATGGAAATGATCATAGTAAAAAAAAATGCATCATATGGTCAAGAAATACTATAAATTCTAATAAGAAGCAGTAATACCTATTGCTACCATAATAGAAATTTGGAAATGTTTGTCATATTTCAAAGCTTAAATCAGCATAAAATAGAATGAAACTTAGCATGAGATTGAAATTGCATCAATAAAATTAAATTAAATCTAAACCAGCAAAAGAGAAGTTAAGATTATTCTTCTTACTTCCAGCAGAAGATACTAGATCCTTTCTTTTCCCTGTAGGCCTTAAAATTCTCTGTGATGTTGTTAACCTTGAACTTATTGCATTTATGGGCTTTGGATAGGAAGATTTAAAAGAGATTCAGAGGGGTGACGTGAATTGTGCAGCCTCATAAAACTATTTTCACTGAACAAGCAGCAATATGCACACATCCCAGAATAAGTGCTATCTAAACCAGTGAGTCATGTAAAATAGTAGAGTCTCCTCTGTGCAATTATCTATGTGGTTCCAACAGCATTTATAATCACATTTGTACTAACACAACAAAAATAACACGGCTACATAGTTTCAAGCCTGAATCAGCCCACATCCACCTCTTGGGTGGGAGGGGGAATTTGCAATGTGCTTTCGTTGTTTGTTGCCATGCAGAACAAGGCAAGATGAATTTATGCTTCCTACAGAACAAGCCTGAGGGCTTCCAAGGTCTCAAAGTGCTACACTCTTCATTGGACTACCAACAGTAGCATTAGTTGTAGAATTTTATGTTATATATTTGCTTAATTTTTAAAAGATTGTTTTCCTATACTCTTGAGAAAATAAAAATGAGGAAGTAGTACCACAGGAGTCGGATCTATTTTAATTCTACCCCCCAAAAAAGTGACTTCACAAATACTGATGAGATCTGAATTCCACAGACAGATTTCCAGCTCAGAAAGATTTACTTGAATAAGGTAAGAGTCCCTTCACACATGAGCTAAATAGCAATGAAAAAAAAAAAAAATCAGCAGGGATTCTGCACAAATAATTATTATGTAAATAGCTCAAAAAACATTTATACAGATAAGTAGCTTACCATGTCCAAAACTGTAGAAAACTATCAGAGCTATGTTTACAAAGCATTGAGTTCTTTTGCAATATTACATCACAGACTATCGAACAGATAAACTCTACTGCAGGGATAAATGTTACTTATCTAAACTGTTCCAATTCAATTCATACAGTTCTGCTTGGCTGTAGACTTTTGTTAAATATTTTTTTGTAAAAAAATTCCTAATTTACAAAGAAATTCATTATTTAACTGGATTAATAAGTGTCTTTAAATGTTTTGCTTATTCTGCTCTAAATAATACATATGTGGAAAATTGTGTCTTTTTGATAACTGTATTAATTGCTGTACTCAAGGCCTGATTCCTTATGCACAGCACTAAGATCTTTATTTTTTGATCTTTCAACCACCTTGGTTATAACATCATGTGAGAGACTGGACTATGACTCAAAACTAATTGTCCCTTTGTGGAGGCACCAGGGTACTTTGCTGAGGCCAGGTTTGCAACTTCCTGAGGTGAAGGAGGTAAGGTTTTGGGTGTGTGATGTGTGTGATTGCAAATCTCTGATCTGCACAAGACAGAGGGGGTGAACTTGTCACTGCCAGGGCTTTGAGGCTGATAAAGGCAGACCTTGTGGAGACAGGATAGTGCTTTTTATCATACCAAATTGCCCTCCCTTACATGCAACCCCCACTCTCCCCTCACCTCCACTAATGTGAGAGGCAGCTGTCATGTCTTAGAAGGTGTCATAAACCATCAAAGGCCCCTGAAAAGTGCCCAGACTCATTTCTGAGGCCTTCCACCAGAGGATTACGTGTGATCAAAAGACAGTGTAAAACTCCTTCACTATCGCAGGTGAGGTGCTTGGACATTCCCACCTGAAGCTCAGTGTGTAACCCACCAGGCTTTGTGTTTGGTGGGTTTTTCCCCCTCCTCTGACAAACCAAGACCTTTGATCTTCATGTTGACCAATGACAACAATCAATGGCACCCATTGTAAATCCATGGGTGGTGATTATGTATCTTTCTATTCCTACCCTTCTTTCCCCTTCTTCCTTTCTTTTCCCTTACACATTTTCTTAAGGTGAGTGATAGTTTTATACTTTGGCTATATACCTGCTTTTCATTGCAATCAAATTGTTCAAAAGTAAACCCTACAGATATATATATTTACAAACACCAATCATTCACTATAGTCACTCCACTATAATCCACCCCAAGGGATCCATTAACAAGAACATGGGTTACCCTCACCTTCAGTGGCAGGTCATAACACATCATAGAATCTAAAATATAAAGAAAAAATTAACTTTCGAGCAAACACTATAAGAATTTTGCATTATATATATTTTTGAAAATTTGCTGTAGATTTTTCAGCTATAGATAAAAGAACAGAGTTATACAATTCTTTCAATTCTGAAAATATGCATTGGAAAGTAAAACAGAAAATTTATTATAGTTGAAAATAAATATGGTTTTTTAAGGTTGCAAGCCTGAACAGAGTGATCAAATTTGTATTAGTGAAGAAGCAGTGAAACTTCTATTCATGGTTCATCACTCCCAGGAGTGTCACTTATTGCATAATTATAACCATCTTCCCTCCATGCTACTTTATTTTTAACTATTCAAAGACTGCAGCTGTTTCTTTATCATTTCAACTGTCAATACTATTCTCTACTTTTATGTGCCACCATCAAGGAAGAAGTAATAAACTTATCAGTTTAGGAGTGGGAATAAAATTTGCTTTTTCTTTAAAAAAACCCAACATATTTAGATCCATGTATAATGTTTAGTTAAAGACAATGATTTGTTTCAATTAGTGATGCTTCTTGATGGCAAAATAAATACTATTTCTTGAAGCAAAGGCCGTATGAAAATTACTCTGCTTTATATTTTTCTCTTCCTTTTGTATACAGATAAATAATTAAATAGTTTAGACAAATAGGAGTGCATATACAGTTATGGATAGTGACTGAAATTATGTTCCAAAAATACAAAGTATAAGAGTGCCATCTCCTGGAAATAATATTTTTTGGACTTTTCATTTGAATTTAATCCTTGGCTTACAAGAAGTATTAGTTAAAGATTAATGATGTTTACTTGCCTGTTTGCCCTGTGTTTCCCTTTTCATTTGTCTGTGCTGGTTTTAAAGTTAGTAGTTCCTCTACAAACTCTTTCCTATAGAAGGGCCATGAGAGTGTGAATTTAATAATCAGAGTTTTGGTTTTCAGGTTTATAAGTAGTTGTACAATCCCCAAGGGTTATAACAATCTGAACAGTAACCTCTTAAGAGAAAAGAATCAACTTTATCTGGCTTTAAAAAGTTTTAATCCTTTATCTTAATCAGCTTTGACAAACTATAAAATTAAATGAGGCTTCTCATCATTCTCCAAAATTTTAAACTGAATGACTTGCTCTGTTCAGCCTGTTCTACACTTGGAGCAAATCACTGATTATTACAGTATGAAACTATTTGTTATTCTGAATCAGACATACACGCCCATACTCCACACACAAGGTCTTCAGAGCCTAATAAGAATTTTACAAGAAAACTATTTTGGTCTACTATTTCCTTGTCCACATATACATCTAAATTCTACGAACTCTGATAAAAATAATCTAGTCAAAGTACCTCTATTTTTGATTAAAATTATGGAATACAAATAACTTTAATCCCACTGTTGACTAAGAAACACCTATTCTCTATAAACATAAACAAATCAAGGACCCTGTAATAGCATAGTTATCCTTGCCTTGCAGAACTCCTTGTATCCATAAAATGCATGCTGAAAACACATGTTAAGTCTTTGCACTGTCTGGGAGTTAGACCTTGAGGAAGTGATGTGTAAAACACTGTCCTACCTTCTTACCTTGGAACCCAATAAAATCAAATCTTGCCCACTGTACTTCAGATGGGATTTTTCTGTCTGTGTTTATTTTATATATATTTTTTCAGTCCCCAGCCTTCATTTTTCATGTCATTTTTTGTATTACTGCTACCAAAACCAATAATCGCTTGTCCTGCATCTCACTCATTCTTTGTGCACTTAAAAGCCTCTGAAATGAAATTCCCCTTCTTCTCTGCTTTTACCTTCCTAGATTAAATACACCTATTTGTCATCCTTCCAAGCTTTCTACTTTCTGTTGTCAACAATCACTCCACCCTTTTAGACCTTGTGTCCCAGAGGGATTTCCACTTTGACCAGATCCTATTTTCCGTTCAGCTAATCAAAAGCATCCACCAGATCTGTTTTCAGGGAGCTTTGAAAACATGTTCTTGTAACTTTTGCAAATAATTCTTTCTTCTTAGCTGAGAATCAAGATAAGAAAAACCGAAATAAATTAAGGCTTTCCAAATAGGTTTTAATCAGATTAAAATTTATGTACATGTAACAGTTTTTCAAGGTTCTCATGTTATCACTATGTGTATTCCAACAGTTCTTCACCTCTTATCAAATGTTAAGTCCATTAAATTTTGTGAGTTGGTAATACGTATATTACTTTAGTTTCTGTTTTTCAATTCCAATTGTGGTGTTTCTGCAAACTGTTAATACCAATTTGGGAAATTTAAATTCTCACTATTCTGTTTGTGTATGCCAACAATCTAACATTACACTGTTACTAGCATTCACAAAACAGAAGTCTAGACAACTGCCATTCTTAAACACAGATGTGTTTTCTATCTTGTCACTGTCCCTCTGTGGATGATGAAAACAAATTAGAAGACTCCTGCACAGAATTTGGAGAGGACCCAAGAGCAGTAAGAATGTTAAGACTCAAGATACGGACATAAACACATTAGAGTACTGCAAACTGTTTCGTCGATATATAAAACTCCTTTCTTGCTCTAGCACTTTCATATCTCAAAACAAAAAATGAGATTAAGCAACTCAGAGATTTATTTCATAATACTAAAGAGCGGAAAGGGAACATCAAACAGACTAAACAACCATTTCTTTACCCAAAAACTTCCTACAATCTCTTATTGGGGAATTTGAATTAAGTATTAAAGTATGAGAAGGTATTATTAGACAAAGTGAAAGAAACAAGTTAAAATAAACAAATTTTTTTTTTTTACTGTGCTTTGTTAGTTTAAGGCCAAGGACTTTAAGATGAGCTCTGCAACCACATACATCATGAACAAACTGGAGGCAAGGAGCTGAACAGGGCTGGAAAAGAAAACTGAATTAAACTTATTCAAAGAGTATGTTTTAATTTAAGAAACCATGTTTCACGGCTCCAAACCAAAATAAGACTGCAGCAATCAAATGGACTTAGGTACAAAACCACTTTAATTACAGATACAGAGGAAATATTCAAGCTACACAACTTCACTGTTCTGTGCTGTCCAGAAGGAAGGCTGAACAAGCCAGCTGGTTGCAGCACCATCCTAGGCCTGCACCATGGGGCTTGTTTGATATCAGTTCAGTGCCCTTTTCTGCTACTTTACCACTCCTGCTTTGAGAATCCCTATTCTTTACAGAACACTTTATTAAAAAAAAAAAAAGTTTTTGCTTCTTCTCTTAAAGCCTCCTATAGAGCTTTGCTTAGCTTCATATGGCTTATCAGCTTTTACAATTTTATGGGTTTTTTTTTATTCCTGACACCTTTTGAAAACGACACCAGCCAATATATGTTTTGTTTCCAACTAAATAGCATCTGTCTTAGAGGCCCTCAGAGCAAAATCTTGAAGTGCATATAATGACCTAACATGCAATTTATCCAATTTTAAAGTTTTTTCTTTTCACATCAGAATCTTTTTCTATCTCAAACAATACTTTATCAAAATCCTTGTTCTCTGAAAATATCAAGATATCAATATTTTCCATCTAGTCCCTTACTTAAAATATTAAGTATGGCCTCAGCACGCATATATACAGAGTTTCACTCATAAATTCCCAGCACCCTAATTATTCACATTTTTGCATAACCTTTTTGTGAAATATTATTTTTCTCAAGTTTGTCCACTTCTTTCTTTTGTGACACTCCTCAGACACATTTAATGAAGTTCAGAGAGGTTTTCTAGACAAACCAATCAGTTGACAGTGAAAAAAATCAAGTAATCAGATACAATCTATTTTTAAAAGGAGTCAATGTTGTAACTGCTAGTGCTGCAGCATTAAAAAACCCAAAGCATTATCATGAACCTTATGTTAATATTGTGAGCGGTAATATCTTAAACTGAAAATAATCACCAACTTTGCAAGCTATTTTACTGAAAGCTGTCAAAAATTTTGAAAATCCTGCCCTTAACATATAAATTTTAATCGGTTCTATATTTTTATAGGTCCAAGATTAAAAAAATAGAAGTAGCAACACAACATTTTAAAGCTATTATAATTACAGAAATCTGCCAAAGTATCACCTCTAAACATTCAATGTGGCACAAGCATGACAAACAAATTTAGTAAGACAACATAATATATTTAAAAGTCAAGCTACAAAATGGCAATGGCCAAGAAAGACCCTTTAACTGCAACTAACATACTGTCCACATCAGGTTAGATTTTTTTTTTTTAAACTAACTTTCACAGTTTGACACTGACTTACCTGGATGTCAAATTAAATTATACTGAAGAGAGGAACGACTCCTAAGTAGTAGTGAATGGGTCAACTGTATTGTAATTAAAAACAAAACAAAACAACAACAAAAAAGGCTATTTAGCTAGTTACAATAAAAAGAGACTTTTTTTCTTTATTGTTCACAGGTGAAAATAGGCATAGATGACATTAAGATGAACTTTGAATCTTTATACATGCACATAATAAAATAGCTGTAAAGATTTTAAATTTGTCACAGGAAGTGTTCTCCCTTGCATTACTTTATTATTTATTTATTTAGCCCAAAACAATATCTTTTTCTATCTGAGAAATGGCCAAATGAAAAATCTCAACATAGATACATATTGTTACAGTAGTAGTTTCAATGAGTAGCTATAAGAATTTTAAAAATCCAGAAGTCATTTTATGCATCAAGGAGGAAAACAGGAGAGAAATCTAAACTCACTCATGTTAAAATATTTTCACTTACAGCCCACAGTAAGACATCTTCGATTCAAGGTAGGCCTTTGAAAACAGGCCCCAGTAAATAAATCTGAAAGGTTCTGTGAAAGATTGTTTTTCTGGTTCATAGCTCAAGAATGCAGCCTTGAAAATGAACATAGATCTGCATGGTCAAAACTAAAGAAAATCCCCAGTAATATTCTAAACATGAAATCAGTCATTTCTTGGTATAGGTACTCTACTTGAAGAGATGCCAAAGCATAATTCCTCCTTTTCAGCTTGCTGTCAGAGAAACAACTGACGAAAGTTAAATAAGTAAATAAATGGACAAATAATAAATAAAGGTGGTTTCTCTGAAGTCCTCTGTAATGAATCAGAATACAGTGAAACTATAGAAGGCACTGAGTTATGGGCAGAAACATTCTTAACATTTTATTCTGTATTTTGACTTTGGCTGAGAGCTTCCAAAGAGAAGATATCAGAGGCCATCACATTTAATGCTGATGTGAGGTTATTCAATTAAATACTCTGAATTTCTGAACCTTTTAATGTCATTTTGCAACAGGACAAGTAAAATGAATGTGGAGTTATTTGGAAGCTGAACAGTTAATTTGTCTAAAAGGAGTCATACCTTACAGAATTCAGTGTCTGATACACATATGTGAACTCAGTTTATATTTTCTTTACTATTTGAAAGTCTATAACACCTCAGCCACACTAGTGAAAAGCAAGAAAGGAAAAACACATGTGCTTGCTTCATGGACTTCTCTTCGTCTAACTGCCAGAAATTTTTCCATGCTTTGTGACATCTTGCCATACCAGTGCAACATAACTATCTTGATTTTTTAGACCAGTTGCTCAAAACTCCCCTTGACATACCAGAAAATTCCTTGTCACACTACTATTACCTCAGCAGAACTTACTTAATTTTAATGAAGATAAAAAACAGTTGAAACCCCACCAGCAGTGTTTTGTCTGATTTTTTTTATTTCAATTTATTTGTCTGTTTCCAAGATTTTCAATCCAAGTAATAATGCTCTTTTACCAAGAAATATTTCCTTTACTCTTGACAATTTCTTTGTTTATAATGTACTGTGTTTCTCTAATTTATCAGTAAGAAACACCTACTAGGCGAGAAGGTGAAAAAAAATTGACAGAACTACAAAAAACAATCAGTGTCAATCAAATTATTAATAAAAAAAGAAGGTTTGGAGGTAACTTGATAATAATTTATAAATACCTTAAAGGAGAAGAAATATGAAGTATTAAATACGTATTTTTTAATGACAAAGGATAGAACAGAAAGCAGTGGAGTAGCAGATGAAAAAAGATTGCCATCAACCACAAAAAGGACTAAAAAGGATATTGATAAGTGTTTAAATAATAGTAGTCATTAATAGTAAAAATTGTGAAAGATTAATGTGGAAAGAACTGGACTGTTCATATCTTTAAATCAAGATAAATGCCCTTCTGAAATATAGGTTTAATGAAATAAGTTATTTGGCTCAATGTGGGAATAAATGGATAGAATTTTTTCTGATATAGGAGGTCAAATCAGATGATCTAATGAAACTTCTGGTCTTAAAATATATGAAACTGTGAAGAGTTAACCAATAAACCATACTGTGATAATTTTTTCTGTCCAACTCAGCCATTTATATGCCATAAATTCTCCAAGAACAGAAAGAACACACTCCAGGGCCTTGTCTTTCCCTGTCTTTTGCAGTTATATCTACTTCTGAAGGCTAAATTCTGTGTAGTTAGACAATTGTGCCCTGATACAAGGAAAAATGCTGAGTATTTGAAGCTCTATTCATGAAAGACCGAAAAGCTTAATAAACACAATCTCCCAGAACCTGTTCCTAAAACTCCAAAGTAAATTACATTTATCAACTTCTCAAATCTGCTGATTTTTTTTTTGAGATAAAGCTTATATTTATCAAACAAAAAGCAAATTACAGTTAATATACTGGCAGTATTGTAATTAGTGAATTAAGGTAACTTTCTGCTCTCAAAAACTGCCATATTGATACTAGCAGTCCAAATAACATTGGATTATTTTTTTAATCAAATATCCTCTTCTCTGATTTCAGTCCCAACTAATGCAGGAAAGTCCTGTGGTGTGCTGTGCATAATTTATTGCCAAGATGAACAGAGTTATTCCTGTGAAATATGTATCAACTCACCTCCAACTCACACTGGTCTTTTACAGCAGGTTGGTTGGCCACAGAACACTGAAAAGAGTAATTTTTTTCATAATTTTTAACAGACTACCATAAAAATACATATCCTTACAGTGGGTTTGAGGACAAGTCACTGATCTTCCCCTTTAGACAGTATCTCACCTTAGTAGTTGGCAATATTATTCCTTTAGTTCTCCAGCTGAGATGATTCTGTGTGTTAAAAATAATTTAATTACATGTTTTGAGTATTTTTTGAAACATTTCAAGTAATATTTTTGTCATTCACCCTACACACCATAATAGTCATTAGCCTTGCAGAATCCTTTGTTCTACAATGTTATATCTGACTTTTCCATTCCTTGTTGCCTTTTTTCTGAGTTTAAATACTAATGCTGAAAGATATAAAAAAGAATTCACAGCATTTAAGCTTGTAATGGGAAAAATCTAATAAAAAATTCTTCATCTATTGATTCTGTCTACTTTTCTTTTGCTGACAAAGTCAGTACTGTTAGGGCTACTATTTACTTTTTGGTGTTTTATAAAAATCTGTACTTCTATATGTTGGGGTGTTTTTCTTATCAGAAAACTAAATAATCCATATGTTGAACCAATTTTCACGACTGTTATTTCATCAAGCTGAGCTGGTAAATTGTTTTCCTCCTCAGTTCCTCCATTCTGATATATATGCCTGGATTTTTCTAACTCGTGTGAACTGGACATAACCGTTGTTTAATTTAAATTGCAGAAGCAAAATAAAAAGACCTTTAATATTTAGGACACTTAGCAACGGATGTCCAACAGGCAGCAGTTATCTGGCACGTTTAAAACAGATAAGGGTAAAAATAAAGATATTTCACTGTTTCTGCAGTGACAAAGTTTTTGTTAAGTCTGTTCTTCAAATATTCTGACTACGTAGGGAACACCTTACAGTTTACAACAATGAAAACTGAAGGAGAGGATACAAAAAATTTAACCTAACTAAAAGGAAACAAAATCTTTAAACTTCTTTTAAAGTTCAGGTTTTAGGCTGAAAGATACCATGGGGAGATGACAGATTTGCTGCCACTGAGTTAATTTAAAGCACCTATAAATTATATCACCTTGACTACACGTCTCTCCCACATCCTCACATTGAACGAAGATTCATTACAGAATGTCAGCTTGACATGAATTTTAAATGAATGAATTCTCAACTAGTTAATTACAAGTAGAATCCAGTTCTTTGTATTTCTGGAGCAACAAAGAAATATATTACCTGAGCTACTCTGAAACATAAAAGCTGCATTATAAATTTATTAAAACTGGAATTTCAATCCAGCCTAACCAGTTTTTCAGGATGACTGCTAAGAGAGAGAGGTGAGGTGAGAGTGAAAAAAAGCCCTGTCTGAGAGACATCTTCATGGATTACATTGCCTGCTGATCAGAATCAAATATTCTTAATACAATACTTGAATTCTGTAAATTGGAAAATTCCTATGACTATGTCTACGTTGTTGAAGCCATAGTAAGGGAAACGTTGCCGTTTCAGGACTTTTGCCAGCATAATTATTAAGAAATATAACTGTAGACATTCTTGTTGTATGTAGTTGGTCACATCAACTAGAGGACAAAGAATTCGTCAGAATATTTATATTTGTTTGTAGCTACAACTTAGAATGTTGCAAGACAAAGATTTCATTTTAAAGAGATGAAAATTAGTAATATTTATTTTGCATGCAGATGTGATACACTAGTTTTGTGGGGGGTTTTGCCTGTCAATATAACCCTTACAAGTAATGTAGAAATACCTTAGCAATATTTCCTATTTTGATTCATTAGTATTCAGAACAAGCTTTCCTCTGATTAATCCTTGATGTAGGAAGCTAAGAAATGAAATATTAATACAATCTGAGGATGTACCATAACTGCAATCCATTTTTCCTAATTAGAAACTTGAACATTCTGTATAACAAGCTGCATTTTCCCTTACATGAGCTGGATTTCAAAAATAGCTGCAGAAAGACCACCAATATGGCAAAACAAAAAAGTGGGGAAGAATTATGAATAATCACTGTCCATAGCATGTTAAATCAAAATCGGGTGAAGAAGTGATGCACCAACCTGCAATACTTTTTCTAAAATACAGGGAAATACACTTCACACAGTCATTCCTTAACACTCAGTATCTTCATAAAAAGACTTCATAGAACATGACATTTTGGGTTGTGTTGGTTTTGCACAGCCTGGTTTTTGGTGGCGGGGGGACCACAGAGGTGGCTTCTGTGAGAAGCTGCTGGAAGCTTCCACTATGTTCAGCCAAGCCAGTCCCTGATGGCTCTGAAGATTGACATGCTGCTGGCCAAGGCTGGGACAGTTAGGGAGGTTGGTAACACCTATGTGGTAACATATTTAAGAAGAAAATCAAAGCAAAGTAGAAGCACAGTTTTTCTTCTAGTCAGAGAAGAGGAGAAGGTGAGAACATGTAAGAGAAACAACATGGTGACACCAAGGTCAGTGGAGAAGGCAGGGCAGGAGCTGCTCCAGGTGCTGGAGCCAAGGTTCCTCTGCAGGATGTGGTGCAGACCATGGGGAAGCAGCTGTGCCCCTGCAGCCCCTGGGGGTCCACGGGGGATGCAGAGATCCACCCACAGCCCGTGGGGATCCACAGGGGATGCAGAGATCCACCCACAGCCCATGGGGGAAGTGCCCACACCAGAGCACGTGGATGCCTGGAGGAGGCTGTCATCCAGTGGAAGACTCAGTGGAGAGAGAGGGCTCTGCTCCCAGGCTGGAGCAGCCTGTCCTTGGAGGACTGTACCTTGTGGAGAGACCCACACTGCAGCAGTTTTGGGAAGGCTGTTGCCCATGGGAGGCACTCACGCTGCAGCAGGTGCAGGAGGGATGCTGCTCATGAGAGCAGGCCTGTGCTGGAGAAGTTCACGGAGAACTGTCTCCTGTGGGAGGGACCCACGGTCTCACATGGGAAGGACTCCTCTCCTGGAGCAGCAGAAGAAAACTTCAGGGGATGAACTGACCAAACCCCCATGCCCCATCTCCCCACACTCTCAGTGGGAAGGAGGGAGGGACTGGGGGAAGAAAGCTGGTTTTAAGGTCTTATTTTACTTCTCATTATCCTCCTCTGATTTTCTTAGTAATAAATTCACTTTGTACCTTTAAAAGTTGAGCCTGTTTTGCCCTTGCAGCGTTTTGTCCCTGGCCCTATCTCAACTCATAAACCCTTTCTTAATTTTTCTTCTCTCCTCTGCCCAGTTGTGGCAGGGGACAGTGAATCACTTCAAACTGGGCCTAGTGACACTTCAGAGACAGAGTCAGAGAGGCGAGGTGGGCATTTGCTTTATTCAGTGCTGGGCCCGTGGGCAATCTCTTCTTCTAAGACACACATGGAGCACTCTACACAGCACAGTGCATGGTTACATTCATGCATATTCATTACATTCCTTGAGATAGGAGTGGTTATACAAATTGCTTCTCGGAAGTCATTAATATCATTAGCATAAGTGACAGGCAAGCGCATTGTGCTCTTGTGGTCACACTGAGGAAGGCTCTGCGTCTTCCTCAGGGGTTGTTCTGATGAAAGCTAGTGATGAGCTTCCTCACAATGCACTTTTCACCTTTCTTTTTGAAGCATGAGCAGTCCTTCATTGGGTAATTCAGCAGTTTCTGTGCTGGATTCAACAAGTTCTGTTCCTCTTATCTTGACAAGGTGCGTTCTGTTTCTCTCAATAAGACTAAGGCGCATTCTGATTCTTAGTCTTGTTGATTAATATTTGCTGACTTTTAATAGTTAACTGGTGTTTACATGAGTTAACTATTGATCAACTACTTTCAAGAGAGGGTGAACGACTTCTGGGGGTGCCTGGCACTTGGCCAGTGTCAAACCACAACATGGGTATACATCAGAAATGTAGGAAACCAATTCTCTGGGTACTAAAATCTGGTGCCTAGAAGGTAAAGACATGAGTGGAGCTTTGTACTTCAATATATTAAAATATATGACATTTTTATTTAATATAGAAATAGAGTTTATCTCAAGAACATTAGTCACTAAATATTGTTATGATTATATTATGCATTGCATTGTAACACGAAGTGGGTTCTATATGATATAATTTCATTTAGAGTAGTAATTAAAAGAAGGATTGTCCTTCAGGTTACATTCTGGAATCCCCCTGAGAAAGTATCCTGTGGAAATGGGAACCATCTGATTGCTGAACCCTTTCCACCTTTGCCTGACTGTGCCCATTCCTTCACTGAACACTGCCAGTCTCAGGGTCAAAACCAGAAGGAAGAAAATTATTTATTTATGATTCCATATGCTAAGCCAGTAAAGCATTCAAGCCACTGGAGTCCTCAAGAGGCTGAAGTGCTACATGCTTTTGGAAAAGGGGAAACCAAACTGTCACAGACACTTGCAGAGTTTGCAATGGTAAGGAGTTACTTTAGATGAGAAATGGCCAGACAGTGTTCACAGCCACAGACCCTAGTGAAGAAAACAATTATTGAAATATTGAACTATTGAATTACTGAACACACCACTGAATAGTTGAAAATACCAGGGTTTTGTTTTTAACAATACTTTCCTTTTTTTCTGTGTATGTGTGTGGGTGTTTTGGGTGTGTTTGTTTGTTTTTTAATTTAACCTAAATTAAAGTGAACCTTCCTGAAAAATCTTGGAAGAACTTTTTACACTGTTGTCTGTGTAATTAGTGTTCAAAAAGATCCAGTGCAAGTTCAGAAATGTTATTGATTAATAGTTTAACTGGATACTGGAGAAGATTCCCTTGTTTCTTGGTCTATGCACTTAGACAATTCAGAGTTCTTAAAGAGACTGACTTTGGACTGAAAAAAAAAGATTTTAGGCATAAGGACTTTTAAATAAATAACTATAGCCTCAAAAAAAGGCATTGTAAGTTTACTTATACAATATCCTACTTTGAAATAATGCATACTCAACTTTAATTTTGAATGTGTTAAATGACAGATTTTTTTCTTCAATATAAATATAAACTTATAAATAGAATGAAGAACAAAAAAGCCAAACCAAAACCAGCCCATTGTCTGTTGTCATTGCCTAAGGGTGGTGCTGGACATACAGAAAATCAAATTCCTTCCCCTTCATTAACAGCTGTGAACCTTTCTAATAAGCAATTTGCAGAATGGTTTGATAAGAAGAACAAAAGATTGTTTTGAAGTATCCTTATTTTCATGTTAATGTAAATGGTGGCTTAAGTGTATGGCACTTGACAGAATTCCTTACTTCTGCAGCAGTTGTTTGAAAAGAGCATTGCCTGTGTTCATATTCCTATTCCCTCTGAGGGAAGTTGTGATGCTATGCAAAACAGCTCATTTATTTGAGGGAAATACTGACAGTATCATTGCTACCTCTTTTCTCATTTCTCAGAATCTTCTCATTTTAACAACTCCCACTTTCCAGCATGCATGGAATTAATACTTCTTGCCATTAGATTTGGAAACATGCTTTTCCTTTTTTGTTTTTTTTTATTTTTATTT
Source organism: Rhipidura dahli (assembly GCA_013399225.1). Taxonomy (NCBI): domain Eukaryota; kingdom Metazoa; phylum Chordata; class Aves; order Passeriformes; family Rhipiduridae; genus Rhipidura; species Rhipidura dahli. The sequence continues at coordinate 27,244 of VXAC01000084.1, forward strand.
TAATTTTTCATTAAGACTTTAAATCTTCCCTATTCATTTTTGTGCTCTTCTCAGAATTCTTTTGTATGTTTCCTGTTTATCTAACCTAAGCTTACTATCAGTCACCTAATGACATCCATTTTTCAGGTCTCATTTCAGTCAGTAAACATGAACAAAACTGGTCTATCCCCTTGTCTCTAGTTCAAATCTGTCATCCTTTAATCTTTTTCTTTGACCAGTATCTTTTCCACTTCAGTATGGTTTACCACATCACCAGGACAAAATCATGCTGGTTGCCCATGGTGAAACACCTCAGGTTGTATTCTTGGCTCATTTGAGATAAATTTCAATGTGTAAGGGACACTCTCAAACATGAAAAATAACATGGAAAACTATCCCTCAATTTTAAATTCTTTCAAATATTTCTTCTTTTTTTGTGATTAAACACATTTAATAATGAACATCGTCATCAGTTGTACAATGGTAGCATACTTGAAGTATAATTTGGATGGTACTCAAGCTATACATGAATTCGAAATAAGTTGAGTTAGTACATCCCCTAATGTAGGTTAAAAAAGAAAGATCTTCACAAAATTCAATGATTGACTTATTCTTACAGACAAAACAGAGGAGGGTTTTTTGTAATGCAAAAATGACAAAGAATGATTATCAATCATCTAAATTATCTGTACACAAAGTGAGATATACAGTAATTCAAGGAGACATAGAAGTCATTAGAAGTCAGATAGTTCTATCTCATTAGCACAATAAAAACTTAGTTTGATGTTTCACATCACTTGATCATCAGAGAGCAAGATCCATACATAATTGATAAAAACAGAGAAAAGCTAGAGATTAGGGCAAACACTTATTTCCAAAGCTTTAAAATGCCAGTGGAATTGGAATTTGAGAAAACAGAGAACTTACCTTGTTTATATGATAAACCTTAAAAAAAAAAAAAAAAGAGAAAGAATGGATACTAAAGTTGTTTAAACCCTTTACACCCTAATATATGCATGTAATATTCAGACACATGTTCCTATGCATTTCTGAAAAATCCTTAGGGAACTTTGTCAAATTTTAGCTGGATGTATGCTCTTAATTCTGACCCACTCTGTAATGAATGCAGACCATAGGAATTATTAAAAGAGTGATGCATTAGTACACAAGGCATTAAAAAACTTAGCTAGAAGAAAAGGCCTACTTAATCTTCTTGCTATCAAAGTTATTGTTGGGAGCAGGAGAATGAAAGAATCTTGGTGTTGGTGATCAAAATCTGTTGAATATAATGTAGACAGCTAGTGTCTACATTAGCAACTTGAAGCTGCCAGAAAATTCAAAGCAAAGTTTGTAATTAAGGAAATATTAAAAACAAAGTACTGAATCCAGGCGGTTTTCCCAACAGTCTATCTGGTAGAATAAAATAGATTACTTCATCAAGATGAGGAAAGGAATACAAGTGATCTTGTGCAGTTTTATGAGAGATATATGCCAAAATATTTGGAGGTTTTTTGTTTGTTTGGTTGGTTTTTTTGGTTCGGTTTTTGTTTTTACAAAAAGCTAATGCATTTTTTTTAGATTTTAATGCAACTTTTGGACCTAAAAATGCCTCACATCATTAGTTTCTAGTTTTGAAGATATGACTTTGTATTCCAAAGTCATAAGATAATCAGTGATAGGGAGAATATTTTTTTTTTGACCCTTGAATTTACAGAATAGTTACTGACATGAGGTGTCTGTCATATAAATACAGCAAAAGTTAAGCAGGTTTGTTCAAAAAATGTATTATTTATTTATTTAAAATATTCAAGATATTTTTCTACTGTACATTTCAGTACACTGAAAAATGTTTGGAAAAAGTTTTGGAGAAAGTATGACCAAAAGTTTTGGACAAGTTAGACCATTGTTTTTTTCAGATTCTTGAAGGAGTGCATTCACGATGTGGTTGAATATTATAAACGCAGTTACAGTTTTAGGGGGAGTCCATATCCAGAAAAACTAGAATTCTTTGAAATCCTCCTCATCATGTATCAGATTAAGGGAAAAATGAAGAAAAGTTTATAAAATTAACATACAAACAAGAAAAAATAGATGCAGTCTTACAGGAGATGAAAATAAAGCATCAATTAAGCAAATGAGAAATAATTTTTGTATCACACATGAGCTATTAATGAGACTATAATTCTATGAAATTACAAACCTATCATCCTCAGGTACTCATTTTTTAAAGGTAGCCAGTTTTATGCCTCATCCTCTCTGTTCAAATTGCTTATTTTGTTTTGAACTATTAAAAATCATAAAATCCAGGTTGACTCAAAACAAGAAGCAGCTTTAATAGATTGGCACCTGTGGTACCAACAAGCTGAATCCTGAGAAAACAACTTAATAAGAGAAGATTTTAGTAGCTTTTGGCATTCCACATATCTCAGATGATAGTTCTGGATCACTCATTATCAACAGACCATCCAGCTGGAAACAAATGAAGATATTTTTCTAAATAAATGACTGAATATGTTCAAAAAATATCTTCCTCACAGAGTCTCCTTTCTGTGTCATTCTTTTACCTGTTCTGGAGAGTATGTATGTACATATATATATATATAGATAGAAAGATAGATTCAAATTTATATTTTCTCTTTGTTGTTTTCCCTTCACTTTTTTAAAAAAAAAAGAAAGAAAGAAAGAAAAGAAAGAAATGCTGCAGTATTACTGTGAGTCACATAAGTTGTTTTTTAAAAGGTGGTGGGGGATTCTGCAGCTAATCAGTACTGCATCCAAATACTTCTAACAGCACCATGGAGCTAGACCCAGCTGCTCTCTATGTCTGTTAGGTGTCTACTTTGCCACAACCATTTTCCAGTTTGAAAATGGTATCAATTGTCAATGTTTCACAAATATATACAGAGAATGAACATTTACTGACATAATTTCATACATCCTTTTAGTTTCAGGTGACTTAATTTTTCAGAAATACATAACCCTGGATCCGGTTTTACAGCGTGAAGAGTTGAGAGTAGATGATAGAAATCCAGCTAAATGTGTCTTATGTTTCAATACTTTTCAGACAACTAAAAATATGGTTCATGTATATTTTCCAGATCTATTTTACCTGATTTCCCTAAGCTCTTTCCTATTAAAGTGATCACTGTAAAATAAGGACATGTAATGTACAGACTGCACATGAAGGAGAAGACAGCTTTCTGTCATAGAAGCAAGTAAAATGTTAATTAAACTTTGCCTGCTGTGAACTGTAAAATGTATCTTTGGGAAATTATCAGACTAACTTAAGGAACAAAGTACTCACATTTAGTCTGAAACAATGGCTTTATGTACAACATGGCAAAACCAGCAATTTAGAGAAAAGGAGAGCTTCATTCCATAATTAGTATTAATTTTGAAATACTAAGCTAATCAAACACTTCCTTGAGCATATTGGATACTCACCCTGCAATAAGGTAGATTTACAAAGCACCAGAGCTAAACTGATTCAGTGATTTTAAGAATACAGACTTCTAAAAAATAAAAAAAAACCCTTATTCAGTAAGTTTAAAACACCATTAAAAGTGATGTAGTCTGGAAAACATTTTGACTGAAATAGACACATTTCATATGTATGTATCTATCTACCTGTCTTTAAAGATACAGTTCTGAAAAGAGTCTGAACATGACGTATGTTATGTTCCTTAGTATAAGGCAACTTACATTTCATTCTGATAACAGAACCTTAAAAATTTAGACATAAACCAGAATAAAATAGAACACATCTTCAACATAAGTCCAAAGTCTATTCAAACACAACTTAAATTGGTTTATGATTTTCTGTTTATTATGACATCAAAAATATTTAGATGAGATAATAATGATATCTGTAAGTGAACGTACATATTTATGATTGATTTTGAAAACAGAAGCCCAAACAATAAACAATACCACTGTCTAGTTTAGAACTTCTGACTCTAAAAAGCAATGACTGGAAAACAAATTTAAATTTCCAGATCCTGGGACAAGCCCGACTTTGAAAGTAGAAAACATGATCCAAATTACAATCTTATAAGAAATAATTCAGTTATCACAACTCATTGTTTCCATGCAAAAACATCCTAACACTGAGTAAATCAAGGAGGATACTGTACGTGTTTAAAGTTTTTTTATTAAAATGAAATATTTGCCCTTTTAAATCTCCAGTGAGACTTCTTCACATTTCATTATCTGATAATACAGAAACTAAGAAAAAAGGAAGTAAAATTCTCTCTTTTCATGGAATGCAAAAAACTGTGTAAAAACTTTCAAGGACACCAGATTAATTCATAGAGGTAACTACTGTACTAAACTATAATACATATATGTAAAAATACAGTATTTGAACAGGCTGTGTCTTTACAGAGTGATAGGATAATGACAGCTGATTTTATAATAACCTGTTTAACAAAAGAAAGAAGGTGAAATTGATCAGTTCTATTTAGAAAAAAGGGAAAATAAAAAAGCCATATCAAATAGGCTTATCAAAGGAATAAATGACTGACACATAACCACAGAGGCAGAGACATTACATGAGTGAGTTTCAAAGTCTAAACTATCCGTGTTTCTAGGCTTCAGTTCCCTCAATTTTTTCCTAAATGCTTCTGAAGAAAATGTCTATACTACAGGAGGTAAATATGTAAGTTACCTGTTCTTACTCTAATCAGGACTCAGAAATAATAGACGAGGAACCCTATATATTTCATTAAATGCCTGGCAAAAAAAAAAAAATAATGCAAAAACTGTCTCTCTTTTACTGAGTCACACTTTGAGAAATTAATTCACTTTATGAAGACAGAAAAAAATTAATCTTTTCCACTGGAGTTGGTTTTCCCCAAATTATCTCGGTTTGCAGAGGGACCATACTTCAGCAGAAAAGAAAGATTATGTATATATATATAATTTTTATATTTTTTCCTGAGCCACATGTTCTTATGCAGTAATCAAATTATCCTCTAGCAGACACAAAGGAACAGATTTATCTGCTTAAAACTAATGTGACCAGAGACACCTGAGGCTATTCAAGACATTTCCCTGCTGTTGGTAAGTATGAAACATGAGCTACAAAAATTCACTGTCTCTCTAGCAGCAGTTAGAAGCAAAACTGGATACTTGAGAGTGTCTAAGATATAGCTATGTTCATTTAAAAACTGTAAATGAGGGTGTCTTTCTAATAAATTAACAGATTTTGTTACCAAGGCATACATAGTGAGTTTCTGGATGAGGAGCAGCTGACTCCAGTCAAAATGACTTCTGATAGAAAGAAGAATGAAAAAAAATTGAAAAAAAACCCATAGGGTACTGAGTCAGTACTTTTGATTTACAGTGTATGATTTATATTTTATCGATTTAGATTTATATTTTATAGTGCAACAAGATAGTGGCAAAGAATCATCCTCTTTTATAGAAAGGCTAAATTCTGACCTTGAGATAAAGCATCTGTAACCTTTAGAGTAAGACTAATGTGGTTATCTGTCTGGAAACCAGATGTTTTTATTTATGTTCAAATCAAAATTTGTTCAATGGACCTTTTAATCTATTCTTCTTTAGGACAATACAAACTACAGAAAGATCAGCTGAGGCTTTGAGATAAAAAAAAAATCTTTGTCTGTAGGGAGGGGGATGCACACAGAATGTTCCTGAAACAGTTTTTAATTGAGTTCTATTTGTATGACTTGTATATTCTGATCTCTTTAGCAAATGTTAAGAATATGAATGCTTTGCAAATTTCTGGGAAATTAATTTTAGACAGTATGACAGTAAATATCTGATATGCACAGACCCTGGGAGGAAAAGCAATGACTAAAGAGAGAGAATGATGTTGTAGGACAGGTAGTTAGGTAAGCCAAGAAGGGGTAAGAAGAGTAGTGGCTTGTTTAGTGGTGTTTCCTCTTCACAAAAGCTGTTTTTATTTCTAGCATGACAAGGACACAAACATTTCTCCAAAAACAGTAAGAACTCCCTTTGGCAGGTAAAAAACTGACTCATGCATTATAAATGCATGTATCCTCATCTACAGGATACCACTTGTATTTTCAAATGGAGATGGCCAGAGACTCTGTTATATGTGCAAGAGATTCTCTTTCACTCATAATTTATTAGTAGTCATTATGTTCAATTATTATGGTCACAGAGAGTAAAAAAAAAACTCAGTTGAAATCTGACTATACAACCTGGATCTAACCCCTTACCTCTTTATCTTTTCAATGGTTTCCCAGGCAAAGTCCTGGCTCTGTTCAGTGAATTTTCCTGCCAGTTTTTGGGTCTCACATAGCCTGCCAGGTCTCTCCCAACACACATCTGCTGCTGTAGCAATTCCCCTCAGTAACCTGCTGCTCTGTCAGATGCTGGCCCAGGTTACTGCTCCTGCCAACGCAGGACGTGCTGAGACCGTGCCCAGCGGCTGGACTGGCCCTGGCTCTGGGATTCTGCCACTGCTGCTTCTGCCTGGTTTCCATTCAGGGGCCTGAATTTCCTGCTGCTGTACTTCTTTTGTCTCAAAAAAGACCCAAAGCCGCTTCTAAACATACCTGAACATGCAAGGAGTCTAAAGAGTGAGGTGCCTTTGTTAATCATGTTGGATTCATTCTTATCTACCTTCCTATACATCTATGGTTTTGGTTCTTGTTTTGGCACTATCTTCTGATCTGAATGTAAATAAAAATATGCTTGGATTTTCACTAGAATTTAGTACTGCAAGGCAAATGTAGATGGAAAAGAATTGACTGAACACTACTCTGGCATGTACATTAACTCCAAAATTTATATTTACAATTAACTGCTTGTTGCAATTTTGTGTTGAAGAATCCCAAAACTACTGTTTTGTTTTCCATTTATTAAAATGAGAAGAGTTTCCAGAAGCTGAGAGATCAAGCAGCTATCTTCAAAGTAACTCCATTAAGTGCCAACAGCCACCTCAATCTGATGAAGAGCTAAAATATTGAGCTGACAAAGCTACAGCTTGGCACACGTTGCAGCAATGTTATTTCCCACCAATTTCTATGTTTAGTAGAAAAAATTTTGTTTTCCTAGACCTTATGCGACACCTAATCCTTTTATTTTTTTTTCTTTTAATGAGTTAGTTGCTCAGTTAGTGGTTGTTCAAGCTATATTTGACTGCATGAGAGTGGAAGAAATAATTTTCTGAAAAATAATCTGTAGACCAAGCATTTTTAGAACACTATTTGGTCAAATAAATCCCTTGTAGAAATCAGTGCTAAATAAAAAAAAGGGCAATTACATATATATACACACATACACAAATTCTGTGTGCACATATATTTATTTATTTATGTCTTTATTTATTTACATAAAAGAGTAATTTCTTCAGAAGGTTAAACATGTTTTTATACTGTAGAGGTTCACAGAGTAGGAAGTTTAAACAGCATATAACCCCATGACAGATCACAGCATAAATTACCATAATTGTTGTCCAATAAGTTAAAAATTAACTTTTCATTATGAAAGTCTACATGGCCACACTTTTCAGCATAAATTCAATTCAGTCCAAATAAAACATCTGTTGCTCTTACTGTCCGGTTTAGCTAGGTTTAAAACTTCTGGAGTGCTAGCCATATATTTTATAAGGGATGATAGAAGAGGAATATGCCCTAAGATTCTATTGCAAATTAGAGTTACTGCTGTCCTAAGGTTTTAGATGTACTTTTTGTTCCCAAGAGGGGAATATTTTTAATGAGATTCTATAAAAAATCCCTGCTGGACATGTGGGTCATATGACTACGGGAATTGGAATTGTCAACAACATGCATTTTAAAAATACATTTTCAATTCTCTGTTTGTGTAATGGTTTTGAGCCTTCAGGGTTTCCATTTTCAAATGTTTACTTCTTCCAGCCTAAGTACTAGAAACTATATTCTTTTTTCCATGACAGCAAAAATCCTTCCATCACTAAATCCTTCTAGAATCTAGGAATCAAGGAAAATGTGCCTATGAGTTTATGTACATGTATTTTATAAGTATTTATATAAATAATTTGCATATGTGCATATATATATATATTTATCTCTATCATTCTAAACATTAAAAATATATACTTATCATGTAGGTCATATCTATTAATACTACTCTCTCTTCCTCAGTGATAAGTTCCTCAGCATCACTATCATTATCACCTTGGAAACATCTTTGGTTTATAATAAAAATCTTTTTCATTCAGTAAAAAAGGATAAGTAATTACAATGACAAATAGAGAAGAATATTGATTTGAGTTTGAAATTTTCCCTTTGTTTCCAGACATTTTTTGTCATTTTCTAGGTTCACGTTATTCCCAAATCATAAAATACCCAAAAATGAAAAAAATCTACCAAAAAAGAAATAATAATTGTCATTAATTATCATGATCATGATCCTGATTGTGACTGTTATTGGACTGTGCCCCCTGTATGCTCTCTGAGCTCAGCCAGAACAATCCTCTTCTTAGAGTGTACCTATCAGCTTGTTCTGTGTTATGGCAGAAAAGAAACTGTTTTCAGAGAAGTATCCATTATTATTCATCAAAGAAAACAGAGGACTGGAGTTTTATTATGGCCTGAGCACAAAGCGAGTAAATATTTTTTCTTCTTTGATTTCTCTTCTGAGAAATAAATATTGGTTTTAACAGTCTCCAAGAGTAGACAAGATTTCAGGAATGCAAGTTTTTTACTCTACCTATAGTTTGTGAAAAAATTTAAGTTATTTTTCATAAACCTTTTCCCCTATATCTACTGGTCATCACAAATTCATCCTGATATCATTAGAACATGGAGCCTACAATAGTTCAAACTTCCTGTGTCAAAATTTCCACCTTTTAACATAAGACTTTTTATATTATATAGGTTTTCTAATATATAAATAAAAGGGTTGTGGGGTTTTTTTTTCTGTGACATATATACACACACACATTTTGGCATATCACAGGTTCCTACAGGGACTTGAAAACTTTTGGCCTAAACTTGTGATTTCTGGAAAAAAAAATTGACTTCATGTCCTGAAATTATAGTATTTTGACTAATGTTACATACAGTATTCCGACTGTCAGATGGTGTCTTCCATAATTGATTGCCCTTCCAAAATTTCTTCCAAAGTAGGTTATAGTATCTGATAGGCAATAAATTATAATGAAGTGAGTTTTGTCACTGAATTCATAATGTGTCTGGTCTTTTGGTGTGTAATTTTACAGCAAGATGCCAAAGATTCATTTACTTGAGACTAAATATGGTTGCTAAAAACTCTTTATCAAAATTTATTGTTTTGACTTCTGGTCTAAAATTGCACATTATGTAGAAAATAAACTGAACAGGGTAATTATTGTTTTTTTCATTTATTTTAATGTAATCATATTTTTTCTCATGGATTGACTAAATTAATTTGTGATATAAATGTTAAATTAATTTTGATGGAGAAAAAGACATTCCAAAGTGAAGTTCTGACAAGGTGGTTATTCACTGATATTTATTTAGGATGGACTTATAATACATTTCGTAGGGAATAACAACATCCAGAGCATAGAAAACATATGCCAGTTATTTTTCTCTCAGTAAAGTGTATTCTTTAGATATTGTGTATGTGTGCACAGTGTACGTCCTGTTTGCCTGAAACATCCTGTATTTCATGCACCTCATAAAATAACATAAAAAATGTCAGATTTGGTATTATTTCTGTTAAACACACTTTGCAAATAGCCCTTTAGAGACAAACATTCTCATTGGCTCCAGTTTGCATAGTTTTGTCTAATTTTGCATTATAAAAAGAACAAATCCATGGAAGCTGAGATGTAAAATTTTCATCAGGAAATAACATTCTTCAACAAATTTTATAGTTCTGAGGCCTATTTTTGTCTAAATTCTTCCTGTTATTTAACACTATTTCAGTCAAAACTTCAGAATCCCTGTTAAGGTATTAAGGCTCAAGACTCACCTTTTGTGGCCTTATGAGTTTAGTCTGATGTGCTGCCCATTCCTTCTGAGATGGATCTATAAACTCAAAGAGATTGCAATACTGAAAATCAAGGTGATGAAAGAAAAAGAGTTGATGTTTTCCCTTTAAAATAAATTATAGGATGCTCTACCAGAGGAAAATCAGAATGCTTACAGAGCTACCATGCCACAGTGATTCAAGACTGAAGGGCTGCCAGCATTCTGTAGTCTCTTTCCTTGGTAGGGCCAGAGGTCCACAGGGATTTCCCAAGAGCATACAACTCTAGATGAAGGCAGTGCTCATAACAGAGGTAGAGGAACAGACACAGAAGAAAACATTTAATGAGGTCAGACATGTATTAACCACAACAAAGAATGGGATATCTTCTGTGGCATTTTCTGCTAATTATAAAATAGAACGTGTATTTCTATACAGTTCTATAGAAATATATTTCTTTTAATATATAGAACCACTGAGCATGGCACTGAAATTCTGTGAGCCACACACTCTACTCATTCCAAATGGGAAAATACCATCCTTTCCTAGTTAGATTCCAATTTTTCAAAGTTAAAGCAAATTAGTACATTTTGCTGATACCTGTTAATATTTTTGCATCATCTATTTGTTTCAGGAATGGTTTGGATAATGTTCTTTTTTTTCCTCATTCATTTACTCACTTTTCCTTAATGTTTCTCATCATTTTTCAGAAAAAAAATCCAAAAACCAACCTTACCTGTTTACACAACCTGCTTATCTTTGGACATCTGCCATTCTACTACCTTTAAATACTAAGAAACACGTGTATGTAGATCATACTCCAACTGTGTAGGTGAAGTACCATACACATACAAAAAAGACACTTGTCCTAGGTTTTGAAGGCAAAAGAATAGAAAACTGTATCAGCTAAAGGATTTTCCAGGAAGATCTAAATTTCTTCAGTATAGAAAGATTCAAGTTGCAATGTATATGCTAATACATGCTAATTTGTGAATATAATTGGCAAAAAGGACACTGATTCAGTATCAAAAATTATGTTGACTTTTCTGTATCATTTGAATCTTTCTAAGTTGGTATATCTCTGGTATTAATGTCTGATAATAAATCTCTGATGAAAACTGAGTAAATCTCTGATGATGGCTCTGACTGATACCAGTATTTAAAATGTATTTTTTCTTTCACAAGTATCACTGACACTGATGAAGAACATTCCAGAATAAACCTTAGAAATATTTTAAATAGAGAACATTCCTGCAGCTGCTGGCACCTGCAATGCAGAGACATGCACAAGAATATTTGATGCAACTGAATTTAACAACCTGTCATTAAATTGTGTCATGACCCAGAAGTGGGTGTGATGTTCATTATAAATTCTCATTGGGCTGAGTAAAGAAAGAAGTCCACATTTCAAGAAACTCTTAACTTTTTTATATAGTTTCTTTAACTGCAGCAACTAAACCACTATATAGTCATAGAAGTGTTGGCTAACAAGCTCTCAAAATTTACAACACACTTTATCAAGCTCCCACCTCTCTCAACAAACTTTGATAGGGAGTACAGGATAGAATATGATTTTCACACCTGCCAAGATACAATAAGAGAGGAGAGATTAAAGATGGAAAAGAGAGAAAGTGAAGGAAGAAGATCACCAGTCCATAGATCCCTCATTGGTTCTGGCCCCATGGATGCCCAGGATCTGGGGTCAACAAAAGCCCAGGATGGATCCACTCCCTTTTATACCTTCCCTAGTCTTACTTTTCACACCATCTGCTAATGTTCATGCATGCACAGAGAACCCTTTAGGGCCCTCCAGAAAATTAGTCTGGGGGAGCTGGAGGTCTTTGGTCCAGCTGGAGTCCCCTTCAGTGAGGTGCCCAGAACCTGACCTTTCTCTTGATGCAGGTGCACTTGGCATGAGTCTCGAGGAAGACTTGCAAGCCTAAAAATTGAAAGGGAAGTTGGTTCAGCACAGCACTGCCCCACCTACACAAGACACTCTCTTTCAACCACAACTTTCCTGTTGCAGCACAAGAGTAAATGTTTGAGACAAACATGCTAATGTACTTATACCTGGTCCTCTACAAAGTGCTTAATCTACAGTTTGTTCTTCATTTAGCCAATGAACTGAAAAATCAACTATTCTGAGATGTATCTAATATAAATGAGATGACTGAAGTTATCACTTCTCTGTTAATTACAGAAAGATCTAAAAGCAGACATTGAACTTCCAGTTGGTTAAGCAAAATGAAATAAACTCATTATTAGTTATTGAAAAAAAGTAATAATGCAAAACACTTCCTGCAGATTTTCTTCACAGAGAACTCTGTGTTATTATTTAGGCAATAGGTGTTTCTCAGGAATGCCCCTGGAAAAATGCATTCAGTGCTTTTTGTCTCTTTTTTTGTCTCCTACTTTTCTAAAATCCAGGCAACTTCACTGTCCCGTTTTAATATACAATAAAAAATACAAACCAAGTATTCTTACAATTTGGTTTGCCTAGTTTATCCATTCAGGTGCTAAATAATTCTGGCTATTGAGTATCATTGGAATTCACATGCAGTCTTATCCAAGAATAATAAAAATAACCCTTTTTTTTTTTTTTTATTCCCATAATACACAGCAGTTTTCTAGCTTTTAACACAAAATATTTTTCCAATTCAGTAATTCAAACCCAGACCAAACTGAATACCCTCTCACAGTGCATACAATGGGACAAAAATAATATATGAGTGATAGGATTACAAATGCTCTGAGAACATTAACAGGACGAGTTCACATTTAAAAATATCTCCTTCAAAGTTAATGTGAATAGGTAATAATAGGATTAACTATTAATTTTTAAAAGAGAAGAAATTACAGTTCTGTGAGTTAAGTTTTTGTTTCTATGTCAGACTACTCTGACATTGGAATCTGACCGCCAGATTTGATTTACTGCTTTTAGATGTATTATTTTCCTTGTTAGATGGTAGCATTTGTTCAGTGATTGTTGAGTTCCAATATTTATTTCCTACTTTTTTCCTTTTTCAAGGAGAAATAAAAATGATGTATGTTATGGACCAAAGATTAGTAGTTAAGAAATTCCTAAATTTCACTTCTCTGAAAAAAAAAAAAAAAGTACAATGAAGTCCAAGAAAATAAAAGAACAGACTGCAATCTTATATGAATTGTTTTCCATTTCAAAGTGAAAATCTTCAAAATATCATCATCAATTTTTGTTTGTTTGTTTTGGTTTTATAAAAATGAAGTTGTGTATTTGGCAGAAGTGTTTTTTAAGTCCTTGAAAATGTAATTCAAATTAATGCAAACATGAACAGCACAAAACCATGAAATTAGCAACACTGTAAAGATTCTCTCCTGCATAGATCTGGAAGTTGCTATGTTTTGAGGAAACCAAAAGATCTTTAGATCATTGCAAGAAATCAGGCAGATTGCCTCCACAGATTCATGAATTTTTACAGTCTCTTCACATCAGGAAAAGAGTGTTTATATGCCTGTGAAGGGAATAACCATGAGCAAAAAATATAATAAATAAAATTAAAAAACCTAAACAGGGAAAAGGGCAAAATCAATTAGAAACCCAACAATGGAGTGAGCAACTTTAAGCAGCAAATCCCTTTCATAAACTGCTAACCATTTGTTATCCAATCAACAGCATAATAAAACATGGAACAAGCAGGAAAAGGATCTGTTTCTCAGATTATCATGTTACCTGAGAAATAATAAATTATAAGAATTCCTTATCCATGTTTGGAGAGTGCAAACTTCTTATGTATTTGACGATAATAAGCTGCAAAATACAGTTGGGAATATCACCAATGACCTGGGTGAAGGGGCAGAGTTACCCTCAGCAAGTGATGCAAAACTGGAAGAAGTGGCTGGCACACCAGAAGGTTCTGCTGCCATTCTGTGAGACCTGGACAGGCTGGAGAGTTGAGAAGAGAGGAACCGAATGAAGTTCAACACAGACAAGTACAGGGTTCTGCACCTGGGAAGAACAATCTCATGCACCAGCACAGGCTGGGGCTGACCTGCTAGAAAACAGTTCTGTGGAGGACATGGGGATCCTGGTGGACAGCAGGTTGTCCATGAGCCAATAGTGTGACCTGGGGGCCAAGAAGGCCAAAAGTATCCTGGGGTGTGTTGGGAAGAGCAAGTTGAGGGACCTCTACTCAGCCCCGCTGAGGGCACGTCTGCAGTGCTGTGTCCAGTTCTGGGCTCCTCAGCACAGGACAGACATGGAGTTCCTGGAGAAGGTCCAGCAGGAAGTTACTAGGATGATTATGGAACTGAATCATGTCTCATTTGAGCAAAGGCTGAGGGCCTCTTTGGCCTGGAGAAGAGATGACTGAGAGGGGATCTTATTAAGGCATGAGTCTTAAGGTGGGTGTCAAGAGGATATCACCAGAGTCATTTCACTGGTTCCCAGAAACAGGACAGGGGGCAAAAAGCATAAACTGAAACACAGGAAGTTCCATCTGAACATGAGGAAGAAATTCACTGAGAGGGTATCAGAGCACTGGAACAGGCTTTCCAGAGAACCTGTGCAGCCTCCTTCCCTGGAGATATTCATAACCTGCCTAGATGACACTTTCTCCAAGGTGCTTTAGAAGAGGGTTGGACTCGATTATTTACAGATGTGCCTCCCAACCCCAATCATTCTGTGAGTCTGTGGGAATATTTATGCATTAGCTCGTCAGGGAGAACTTGTTTAAGTTTTGTGTGATTTGGTTTTGTTTTTTTTTTTTTTTTTTTTTTGTTGCTTTGTGGTTTTTTTGTTGTGTTTTTTTTTTCTTTCAAAATATATTTTTGTTTGTTTTAAAGACTAAAACTCAACTTCTAACATTCAATTTTTCTGCAGGTTTCTCTTTTGCTTTCAAGACACAATATATGCATCTTATAATGACATCTCAACAGAAAGTTATTTGCTATGGCAAAATTAAAGGAAAAGTATATGTGGTGTCAAACATTATAATAATTTTTTCTATTCTAACAGACTGATAGGAATAATTTAGAGAGCAAGAAAATGATAACAACAGTGCAAGAGTCCCACGTGCCTTCATGTTAACTACTCAGTCTTTAACTATTTGAAGTATTTATAAGCTACAGGAAGCTTGTTTAAACACAAGTATAATATCAATATACCAGAATTTTGGTCCTTCAACACTGAATTAAAACCCAAAATCACTCACCACACTGAAGACTAGTAATAATTTATTATATTGGGGTATCTGGCTTTTCTAGGATAAATTGTAGTTTTGGGATTCAGTTCTTCACGTGGATATTTGGGGATTGGGTGTGGTTTGGGACACTGCTTAAAATTTCCTGTTCAGCACAAAGATCTACACTAAAATATGTAGTTACATCTTTGGTTTGTTTTCTCTTCTTCTTAAGACTAAGCATACTCATATTTGAACTCACAAGTATTAAGGTTTGGACCCAGTTCTTAACACAAAGAAAGAATTGTTAAATGTATAAATCTACACATTATTCACATTCAGATGTCATATAATGCTTGCATTTCCTAAGAGTTCTTGCATGATGTATAAATATTTGCAAGAAAAATCATAGGTACTAATAATAGGTACTAAAAGGTACTAATAATATAGGTACTAATAATAAAGATAGCAACGACATGATAAACTTTGACAGTTTTCTTCTCAGATTTCAAACCTTACGTAGTAGTAACAACAGATTTATTGAGCTTTTTTTACATACTTACTGGTCTTAAATTTTTTTAGTTAAAATCAAGAAAAAAGTCTCAACATTCAATCTAGCAGATGTTCAATATAGTAGTGAGCTATTTCACTATGGTTACAAGATTGTTACTATTGTTACTACAGTACTACTGGGAGAGTTGCTTCTGGCCTTGCTAAAGCAAAATCTCTGTTAGAAAACTTCTAGACTCTGAAGTACACACCTATGATATGCACAGAATTTCCTATTAGCCAGATAGATAAAAAATGTAGTACAAATGGGAAAATGGAATTGCACAAAAATAATATAGCACACTGAACACCTAATTAAAACACAAAAGATACATAAACATCAGCTAGATTACTTTTATGTTCAGAAAGGTGAAATTTATCAAGGTTTCAATGGATAAAAATATATACAGCCAAATTTGCAGAGATGCTAGTAGAAGCCATAAATTTTACAAATATTGTGTGCACTTTATAAAATAAGGTTTCTTAGTTTCTCATTATTTTTAATGAATGCTGCAAAGAGTTGTAAATATTTTCAATATAACCTATTTGTTTACTTCTTTCATCTAAAGCAGTTAAAGAAAATAAAATAAGCAAATTTTCTATGTGAAGTTATTGTTGGACCAATAATTGAAATATTTAATTCTTCTTCTTACAAAATCTAGTTTCATATATAACTTTGTTAAGCTTAAGCCATTTAAAATGAAAATTTCCAATTAGCAGGAAAGGCAACAGCTGAATTTATTAGGAAGAAAGGAAAAGGTGGGGAAAATAAATTATCAACATTTGTAAGCAGAATTTCAGTATTTTTCACTGAAGGTTTTGATACTTTATGTGTCAGGGGAGGAAGGTCCAGTGAATTCCCACTGACAATTTCTGTGGGCTATCTATTAATTCACATGGGTTTGGTCACATTAAAAATACTGGGATAAGTTTTTGAATTTTTAGATAATATTTACTTCAGGGTTTGGAAACACCTACATTATGCAGAAATGGCCCATCCTGAGATCTCCAGTTAATAAAGAGACCACCAGTTAGGAGGTCAATCACACATTGTGTCTCTGAATAGGCTTCTCAGAGAAGGAAAGGCCCAGGAAAAAAGTAACCCAAAAATGGAGGCATATCCATGGAGGGGAATGTCATGGAGTGCTCAGGGACATTGTGATGCCTGAGGCTGGAAACTTCAGCAGCTGAGCAGCACACACCAAAGTGACTTCCCAGCTGTCTTTCCTGGACTAGCAATGATCTCCCTTATGGAAGTGTAGAAGACCATGCAAGTGTGCCTTTGAGGGGAGAAGAGATTCCATTGGAAGTACTTCCATAAAACATATAGAAGGCTCACCTCTCATCTGAGTGCAGACTTAGAAAGCCGGATTGAATTCAGCAAATTTCTGTTCCAGAAAAACAAATACCAATACAATGATCCAATAACTTTCTAGTCAAGGATCTCCAAGAGGACTGTGACAAATCTCCTTAAGTTTTCAACCAGAATCCATATATTATCTCATTTGAAACAGTTTGCTCATATCTTGTTCAGCAATATAAACTGCAATCTTACACCTGCTGATAGCACACTTGCTTGTCCCACTTTGACAAGGCAGAGACAGACAAAGTGTATTATTTGGAATGCAGATGTTCTATTTTACAATTTCATGGTTCTATCTGACATTGCATCATATCAGGGCCAAATTAGCGTCTTGCCTGTGAAGTCTATAATATGTGTTTTCTTCTTGCAAGAGAGTAAATCTAGAATAAAGCAATTGCCTTCATTGAAGACAGCCAGTTTTAAAATAGGGGAGGTTGGAGGGAACATTGAATGGATTACTAGCAGTTGAAAGAATATTATTTTTTTTAAATTTCCTGTAATAGTATCTAATCTGAATTTATTGTTATTTATGTTACAGTAGGATTTTTCCTTTAAAATATATTATTTATTTCCTCCTTCTCACTCTTAATTTCAGAGCAGAAACAGTGACAAAATCCAAGCAGTAAGAGCTTGGGATGGGAATTTCTCTTTAATATTAGAGAGGAAAAATACATATTTGCAGTTAATATAGTACAAACCACACTGTTTTCTGATGAGTTTGCTTCTTTTCTGTAAATATATTTCCCTATAAATGTTACTGCATGTAAACAACTTAAAACAAGACTTATCTATTAATCAAGCTGAAATTCTACCACGTAAGCAGATATCTGATTCATAATGCAGAAGATATAGCTGTCCTTCCTTACTAGATATTACAACATTTCCGCTTACTAATGAAATACCACAGATGCAATATCTCATACTGAATAGCCACAAACTTATTTAAATCCCAGATTGTAATTTGTCAGCAATATTCCACATTGAATTTAGACTAATTTCCAAGTCCACTATGAAACTTAAATTAGATTAAACCAACCTACACTATTTTTTCCCCTTGGAAACATGCTGGTAGGAAATTATGTTCTTTGTATCTGACCTCAAGCATGGCATGTTATATATTTCAACATACACCATGAAATTCATTAATATGGAGAGCGTGTTAGGATTAATCTTCTTCTTATATTTTCTGCTATTCCTATTGGTATAATGCTATAATTCACATATCTTTGTTCATTCAAGGGAATAAAAAATATTGTAAGCATTATGTATATTTTGTAACAGAAAGTTGAATGTTCAGACAAGTTGCACAGAAAGCTTGAATTTCAAGTAAATACTGACAGCTAGGGAATGTCTTATATTTAATTTTTCACTTATCTAATTGAAATGACATCTCAAACTTTTTACGTACAGCTGATATTGCTGTAATAAAAAAAGTTTTCTTGAAAATATGATTTTGCATTCAGGGAAGCCATTTCCTTGATTTTAGTCCTGTCACATCATTTAAAAATAAAGATAACCTATTTCCATTTTCCCCTAAGATTGCATAAGGTTTAAATGAAGCTGTCATGACAGAAATGTAAAATGTGAAGAATAGTCTAAAAGATTACACAAAACTTTTACTTATGCTGTGGCTCTGCCATCAAAGGCTATTTGTTCCAATTTTCATAGTAGAAGATGATGCAGTGTATGTCACCATGACTAGGAAAAGACTGAAATGGATATGAGACTGTATGGGACAGGGAGAAGAATAATATAGTAGTACGGCTCTAAAATAAACCCCAAAACAAGAAACCAACAAATATACTATTAAAATACAGTAACCTCCCCCAAACCAACCCAGACAGCAGTCCCCAAATTTGAACAAGCAAAATCACAATAGAAGGAGTGTTTCTGTCATCATTAGGCAACTGTCATCAGCACTTTAAATTTATTCCTCTCAAAACATATGTTTACCTTTCCTAGCTGTCTTTGAATTTGGGGAGTTGTGATGAAAGATGAATAATATGGCCGTGCTCATCTGGGTAATTTAATTTTCAAGATGGACTGTCTCACCAAGAAGCACAATCCCTGGCTGCACTAAAATGACACCATCTCTCTTTTATTCCATGAACCAGCTGTTGCTGCTCCATAGGTCAGGGCATTGCTCTACATTTGTGAGATAACTTCAAGCAGCCTATAAAAAATATCCTGCATTTTGTGCCTGTTGAAGGCACATATCACATCATTCTCGTGCCCAAGTTATCATCTGCCTTTTGGATCCAGTAACAACAGGTAGAGTTTTTTAAGACAATATTCAGGACCATGTGATGTCAGAGGTTCTAAGAGAGAAGTTATTTCCTGCAGTCTAAAGGGACATTGCACATGGTGCCATCTAGGAGTTCCTGAAGCACCTTGGCCTTTGGCATGAAAGTGCTAGACCTGGTACCTCAGCTAAAGGAGATTTTTGTTTTCTTGGATCAGTAGCTGTTCTGCCAAACGAACCCCATCTTTGGTGTCTGACAGATGACATAACTAATATGTACAAATCTATTAAAACCAGATTTTATTTGTTTTTCTAATATACACACAGGAAAGAGTAATTGAAGGCATAACTGTGTCTACTATATAAGTAAAATTGTGAAGTGTTCACTTAGCCCTGATTTAGGAGGGACTGTGTCTAGAGGCAGTCCTTTAAACTGTGCCTACCTTGCCTGTGAATTGAACAGTTTTAAGTTAGAGGAATACTTAACCTGAAATGTTACATTATTAATTCCAGGTACTTTATCGTAACTGATGTTTCCATGGAGATGGGTTTTGGATATTCATTGCAAATTATACTGCTACTATTCTATGAACTCTGTGAAAGTTATCAGTATTTTATTTTCACTTTCCTTGATTAATGTGTTATGATGCTGACACTATTCAATTTGGAAGCCAGTATTAGCACTACGTTCTTCCAGAGTGTGTGGCAATGACTCCAGCCAAGCAAGCACTTGAAATGCTGTCTCTTTTGCTTGCTAAAATAGCAAAAGCAAAGCTATTGTAAGAGTAAACACTGAGCTTCAAAATAAAAAGAGCGATCTCTCTAAAGGGTACGTGTCTAAACCTACCTCTACCACAGTGTTAAGTAGGTGTTTTGTGGAGGCCGTAAACTCCAAGAAGTAGAAGAATGCAAAATCCATCTCTGCTAAAATTGAATTAGGCCATTGTATTTCAAGGGATAAAAATGGAAATATGTAGCATATAAGTCAGTGACATCTGCTCCTGAGATATTAAAAGAAAGGGAATACGACACTCTTCTCCTTTCTTTTATGCATTTTCATTTGGGTTGGCTATATAGAGAAAAGTTTTACCAAACTGGAAAGTCAAAGCTACACAGGAGTCTAATTTATATTTATAGAAGAATATCAGAGCTGAACACAGAGTTCAGTAAAATTAGGGGTCTACATTCCACAAAGATATCTCTCTGCATTCTCACATGTACTGAGTTCTCTATTTTGCCTTACTTTTCCATTAACTAACCAAGTAATTGAAAGTGGCCACAAAAGAAATATTTAAAATTAAGCATTTTTTTTCTAACTTGTTTTGGTACCACCTCATGGTTGCAGACATTATTGTAAAGGAAATACTTTTAGAACTGTGGTATAATTGACACTTTTAGCAAAGGCCTCAGACAGTAATAATATCAAGTCCTTTCTTAAATTTATAAAAAAGAAAAACAGTAAAATAAAACCTAAAATAAAAATGCAACTGTCTTTGATATACAGATAGTGTTTCATATGTCCCTTACAAAGGGATGTCATGCCTGTTTCCTGTGTTTCATGATTCTCATCTAGCCAAAAAATTTCCTGAAATGATCATGGGAATATTGAATAACACTGTTATCCATCAGTACTTTCATTTTACAAGCATTAGTAACCAATAAATTCAGCTTAGAAATATTATTTATTCAGCAGGGACACTGCTAAGGAGACTAAAAACATTACTATAGTGAGAGGTTTTATAAAATTTTTTTTCATTGAACACCAATCTCATTACAACATCTGAAATTCAGACAAAAATGACATATTCTCCAACAAAAATATAAAAAATTCTGTCAGGATGCATCTCAAACTGAGAAAAAGAAAATATGTGTGGCTAGATTTCCCTTATGCTATTTAAAAAACCCTAAAACCCAGAAAAACCCCTGCTGGTATTTTATTTTGTTTTAAAATGCAATTTTAAAAAATATATATAGATATATATATATATATATATAATTTTCCAGCGCAAGAAGTGCAGTGCATTGGATAGATTTAAAGGAAGTTAACTTTCACTAAATCTAAAAATAACCATAATTAGTGTGTTCAGTACTAACAATGAGAAGCACATTCTTTAAGTAGAATGACGTGCTGTTAAGTATGTTTACACTTTGATATCTAAACCAGGATTTACTGTTATAATTATCTCCCTGTAAGAAAAACTTGCAAGAAATACTGAGAGCCAGAAACCCTAAGAAACTTCTGGTGAAATTACAACTGCAACACATCCACAGGAAAAATAAATACCCCACGTTCACATCACACACAGTATCCAAATACCTACAATTTTCTTATTTTCCACAGGTAGACAGGCAGATTTTTCTCATTAGAAGTCTTACATTTTGGGGTTTTTTCATATCTCTGCACCAAGAAAAGTAGACATTAAGCAGAAAAATGATTAGACATCAGACCAGTGTCCTTTTATCCACAGTCTCTCTGCTTATTACATTACTTTTAATAAAACTCCATAGTATCTAGGGTATTTCTGGTGTCAGCTTCTACTGGACAGCACCATACAAAGTGTGTCTGCTGCTTTTGTTAAACAGATTAAACAGAGGTTACTAAAAATGAAACTTTTGTGAAAGTTAATGCCTATTTCAGACATTATACTGAATAATTACATCCTAATTTAGTCTTGATTATCCTTCAATGTATAAATTAAAAATGGAGCTGTCAAGTGACTACTTGTAAAATTTAAGGTAACACTTCCAATTCCTCTTTGAGTTCTAGGTCACCTAGTGAGAAGTGTCTCTGTGTGTATGTATAAAAAGTGTTTATATCACTGATAAAATGTATATGTATTGATTTAACTGGTAAAATACAGATAGATACATTTGTCTTCTACCAAGAATTATATTATAGACAAAGTCTGGGAGCCTAAGTAGAAGTACTCATTCAGTACCCACAAATGCTAGATTTTTTTAGAGTTTGAGCATAGGATTAACTACTGCAGCATTTATGCTTAACGGCAGTCATTAAATTTAAGTCTTCTAAATGCAGAAAATCAAAGTACCAATATCATCTATAACCAAGCAAAAAATCTTTTTTGTACAGACTGTTTTCACAGATGGAGAGTTTGCTTCTACTTTAATGTTTTTAGCACTGTCAGATAAGAAGTACATAATAATTAGAAGCCAACTCAACTAAATTGTAAAATTTCAACACTAGTAATTTAAAGTGAATTTCAGCTCCAAATTGTAAACACACAAATGTACTTCCAAGTGAAGGTGTCTAGATCGAAGAAAGACATCTCCTACTGTAACCAGTTGATGCCTTGGGAAGAATTCATAGTTAGCCATTCTTCAGAAGGCTTCCTTCTTTCTTTTTCTTACTAAGTAACTGGCATTTCTTAGTAGTTAATATAGGTCCACTATATGAATACTTAGCAGATAAGCTTTCTGTGACTTTAATCATACAGAATATACAGAAAATAAGCAGAGTGAAATGAGATCTGAGTTTATCATGTGCTCACTCTTATTGATATCTTCATTGCAATTAAATTAAATAGAAGTGATATTTTCAAAGTATAAAAATTATCTTCATTTAAATTTTTGATTTATTTTTCTTCACCTGGAGTTTATTAGACCAAAATGATAACCCAAATCTGTTTAAAATGCATTTGGTTTCAGCAGATGAATTTCTTAAATGTGAGAAAATAGACAAATTATGTATTTTCTTTCAAATAACTTTTTCAGGACACATTTCTGCTTTTTAATTTTTTTTAAAAAAGCTCAAAAGTTGTTGTTTGAAAATCTATATTTTTCCATCAGTAATTTCCAAATTCCTTTTTTTTTCTTTTTGTGAAGGGTGAAAAATAATGCAATACCTGTTGAACTTCTTGTCTCTTTCTACACTTTCCTTCATTTTATATTCACTACTCATTTCTTCTATGATTCTTCACCGTTTCTTTTTGACATGAAAATGGTACAGGACATATTCTAATCAGGTCTCAAAACAAGTAGAGAATGTGAATATAAAATATTTGAAGGAGCAACACATGCCACATCTTGACTTCATTTATTCCAGGATAAATATATTGACTTTTCAATCAAAAGCTTGCAATAATTTTTTTTTTTAATTCTAAAGTTTTCAAATTAAAAAAACAAAACAAAACAAAACAAAACAAAAAAAAAACAAAAAAAAAAAAAAAAAAAAAAAAAAAAAAAACACCTCACAGTGACTGTGCCAGACAATTAAAGTTAGTCTTCTGGATTAGCTTTACTCTTCCTTAACAGCAAGAAAGTTGACTGTTTTGTCCTCTCGACTGAGTACTGTCTTGTGGCTATGTCTATTTAAAGCACGCATTTTGAGCCACACTAATGTGCAATTGCATGAATGTAAATACATGGAAATACTACCTCAGGAGCAATTTTAACTATTAGCCTAAGTGAGGGTTAAACACAGGGTATTTGGATGTGCTGTACTGCAAGCCTAATTAAACAGACAATTGCCAATGAAGCTTTAAAACTAGTCCTGTTGCACATACAAAATAATTCCATACACAATTTGGCTTTGTCTTCCATCGTGCTTCACAGATTTATTTTTAAATAACAGCTCAGTTCCTGTGGCACTGCTTTTCTCTGAGAAAATTGCTAAAGCTTCAGGTTTTATTTATTTTTGTGTATTTGGATTTATGACTTCTTTCTTTTTGGTTCTTATGCGGCAGTAATTTTCTTCACAGTTAAGAAAAAATTGTATCAGGGAAAATTTTATTAATCATCTTTTATGTGTGTGTATTTTCCTCAGTAATATTATGACAATCTTCCAAAATCCACATATTTAGGTAGATTTTTACAATTGGTCCATAAATTAAAAAAGAACCCAAACCAAAACAAAACAAAAAAAAAGCAAAACAACTAAAAAAAGGGAATCCATATTTTTGCCTGAATAGATATTTTGCTTCCATCAGAATACATATGAAAAGCCATGGAAGTAAGGGAAAAAAGAAAGCATTTAGGACCATTAGGAAAAAAATATACTATAATCATTGGAGCTTTGTGGGCTCTTCCTGACAACAAAAAGTTTTAGTTCAAAAGCACTGAGTGATCTGGAGAAAACGGTTTCAAGAAGTGACTTTTTGTGCCAGCTTAGACAAACCAGCTTAGCAAGAGGAATGCACCAAACCTTCTATTTTGCCATGGTCAATGCCTAATCACCATGTATTATTCACGGAGCTGGTAGACTAGACGTAGTTCTCCAGATTTGATCTTCAGTGGAAATTCTCCATTGCACAAGCTTGCCTTTTATCCATACCAGTAACAATCACTGTTCCAAATCATACTATTTTAATCTTTAAATTTAATTTGAACACAGCTCCTCAGACCCTGTAGGCATTGCAAGGGAAAACAACAACTGAGGATTCTTCACCCCTCTTTCTCTCCCTCATGGCACTTACGGCATTGATGCTGATATCATATCTCACAGATGGGGCTGCATCTCTCTTTGGCCTTTCCAGTTAGATCAGGACTGTGTCTATTCCAGGCTCTGTAATCTGAAAAACAAAGATGTTTTTTGGTTCTGCCTCTAGAGTTCTTGTTTAAACATGAACAAATTAATCAACTACCTGTTTAGGTAGGAAATGTTCCGTTCAAAATTGCCACTGACAAATGTGTTTCAAGAAGAGTGGTTGTAGTTTGGGCTGTTTTTCATTTTTTGCTATTTGCAGCAAAGGAAGACAGGGTGAATTAATTTGGGACAGAATAGATGGAAGAGATGAGATGGAGCTAATTTAGAAGCTCTGTAAAACTGTTTCTCTCTTTTCCTTATGCCACTTATGACAAGAAAGCAAATGCATACTCATAATAATTCTGCTGGCATCAATGGAGCTATTCTGTGGAATAATTTGACCTTCAAATTCTAGTTTTCCATTTCTTTACACCCTTTTGAAGTCACAGACATGGTCTGAATAAACACAGTAATTGTGATATTTGGTGGTTTATAACTACTTCTCATTTAGGTTGAATTAAATTATTGAGTGGGGAAGCTTAATGTGGGGTGACTTCACCACCTCAAATCACCACTTATCCCACCCGCTCAAAGCTACATCAAAATTAACACTTTAAAATATTGCAACTCTCTTTCTTACATATTGGCAAGGCCTTATTTGAGATTTAGTGAGTGCACTCTAAAGGTTTCTGCTGTCATGTGATTGATGTAATTTTATTAAAAAACAGGTTTCAAATATAGATATGGATTTTTTGATTTATCTATATATAAATGTAATATTTTATCTGGATTTTTTCAAACACAAATTAAGTTGGAAAAGCTTCTGGAGGTTGGATAGGACATTGCTGTCTATTCAAACACTGTTAGACATCTGATTTTACTTGAATCCTGTGACACCACTGCTAACATCTGCAGAGGAAGCCAACTAGCCTTTCATCCAAACAGTCAGTAGCCTCCCAATTCAACTGCCACACTCTACACAGTCTTCAGCATTTGCACCAGTAAGGCCAGGACCTCTCCAGGGTCCTTGTTGCCTCCCCAGCTTCCATACCAATGAGTCAGGTTAGCTCCAGAGCACCCCAAATGGTACTGGATGCTAATGTTTAGGCAATCTGAAGAAGTGAAAACAAGTAAAGAAATGTTTGTGTACAAGAGAAGCTTGTAGCTCAGGGTGGAAAATTCTAATAATTTTTGAGTAGGCACTACTATTTGATGACAATATCTTCCTGTTTAACCCACAACTTTCCTGGTTATGTAGCAACCCTCTGCTTATATTTATTTATTTACTGCAATCAAAATGCAGTGTTCTAAACTTGGTGGAGTTAAAAATATTTGGCATTTTTTCTTTTTCTATAATCCATCAAAGTGTTTCTCCATGTGATCCTTTGAAGGCAACTCTATTTAGTATCATTAGAGAAGCACTGGCATGTATTGATATGGTGAACACAATTTGTTTACCCATTTGGAGTTATTTAGTACTATATAAGACATTCTGAGATATCCTCGACATCAAAGTTCTAAGGCTTAGTTCTTAGCCTTACATACATTTGGGACTGTATTGATCATACTTTTGGTGACTTCCTTGTACATAAGAACATCCAGAAAAATATGCATTTGAAACCTACCTGTCTTCTGGTTTTTGCTTTTCCTGTTGGCTGAGATTGCATCTTTGTCTCTTAACTTACTGATGTTTTGTACCGAAGCTAGATGTGCAGAAACAACAAAAGTTGATAACTAGAAAAGAAATGCTATAGTACATCAAATCATCTGATATTTGCATCTCACATACACACTTTTTTTGACTTAAGTCTCCTCTGTAGTAATATTTACTTTACATGGTAACTAAGTGTTGCATGTCTGATACTCAGAGTCATAAAGATCTCTATGGCATTCCCAAATTATGAAAATCTACCCAAACTCCTTAGTATATGCATGGCAGGCTAGCATTTTAGAGATTGGATAGCTGTATTAGAGTTTATCACTGTGATCCACTTAATTTTAACATTAATTTTTGGTAGAAACAAATAAATAGCTGGACTGCAAGCTATGAGAACAAAACAAGAACTTAATATTTTGTTTAAGAGCTTTGGATTATTGGGATTTTCTATTTATAGGTAAAGAGTTCTCAATGTAAAACATTTTATAAATATCCTAGCTTTCAGAAAATTTTATTTCTTAATTTTTCTCAGTCCTTCAAAATAGTATGTTGAGGAAACAAAATTAGCAGAAAAATGAGTACTTTTCAAAAATCCTAAGTAAAATTCACGTCTTATTTATTCAGAAATAACAAGTATAACTGCATTATGTAATCTGTAGTAATAAAAATTTACTTTTCTTGCACTGCATGAAAGTTACATTATCAAGCATCCTTACTTCTGCAGCAAGAGATTCTATGTCTACTCTAAACATTAGAGACGAATACTTCACAATTCTGGATACAAATGATTCCTTGTCAGTTAGTGACTCTGCTTTTCACTAGCATTCAAAACTATTTTGCAGGAGGGATATAAAGATTTTCTAAACCTATAAAATGTATGCTATGTATGTAATTTGCAATTCCTGTCCTTGGTAAAATGAAGAAAAATGCAGCTGAATAAATATCTATCACTTGAACAGAGGAATTTTGTTGTGCAGGTCTATTTATAAGCAATGAATTCGCTGCTTTCACAGAGCTACACAATATCACAACATTGTGCTCCTATACAGCAGTTATGAGCAGGAAGAAATTATTTCTACAAAATATTACTTTTTATCAGAAACTGTCAGAAACCACATCTTTTATACCTTGAAAATATATTCATAATGTGGCATTCTTTTAGATTTAAACCCTTCCTAGTTCAATATCAAAATACCAAAAAAAAATTTTAATTATTGTGTTGAATTTCTGTAATAATTGCATTTTGTGATATATGTAACACACCCATGATTATGATGAAAAACTAATCCCCAACTTCATAAGAATTATTGCTAAACATTTAGGCTTGCATCAACTGTGTTCAGATGTTCATAAGTTATCTAGATGTCACTGTGTATTTCAGTCGTAGTTGCAGCCACATGAGCTGTGCTTGGGAGTGGGGGCACCAGCAGACCAGCATCCATGTCCAGTGCAGACGGCAAATGAAGACAAGCCATATTCTGATGATCTATCAGATTTTAGGGATATTTCTGTTTTAGGGTATTACTATTTCCTTTAAGATCATTGCCCAGAGACAAATTGACCATTATTTTTTTTACGATATAGCAGAATTTTGAAATAGAAAAAAACCCTAACACTTATTTTTACTTCACATGCATTGAAGTTTAATACATTTTCCTTCTTAAGAAGCTCTTAAATGCTAGGTTGCTGGAGCTGAGTATAATAACAGTTTGAAGAGGAAAGCAGATCCACACTATTCTACTCTGCTTCACTTGCAGCTGTATAGATTCAGAGTATGAGATCCACTATTTTGTACATACATGTCTCTTCCATTGCAGTACCAATTTAAACAGCACTCCCTTGTGCAGTGTGATTAACAGGCAAAATCCTGTGCTTACATCACACATTTTTATAGGGTTGAGCAGGAGATAATTGACACAATGAGAACAGTATTACAAAACAAATTTTAGCTGCTAAAATTTATGGTAGCTGACAAGGACTACCAGTAAAAGATCCAATAGGTCAATGAAAAAATCAGAAGATCCAAAGAAGAGAGAACATGCTGTAAAGGAAATGGTTGATAAAAGATACATTCTGGCCTTTCAGGGAGACTAAAGAAGAATAGAGGAAGTTAAAGTCATTTGTTGTTTCTGCTTCTGATAACAGCAGAAAGAGGAAAGTAAGTCTGTCAGCACAGCATTTTAAGTAAATAAATAAATACAACCATGCTGGCAGCAGTCAGGCTAAGTTTGATATGTGAAGACATTTTAGAGGACAGTGCCACTGAGATTTTCAACTTGCTCTTCAGCCTTACAGGGCTGAGATAACATTTGTTAACATATTCCAACTTTGGCAGGCTTTTATGAACTAAAAGGAACTTGTGAAACTTTAGAATGTTACCTGTCTCTGCTTGAATGCTCTTCTTCCCATAGATTTTGTAACTTTATGTTGATTCCATGCCTGCAACTCAAGATTAATTCACATGACAAGTCAAGGGAACAATTTGGGTTGTGTCATGCAGTCGTATGTCATGCAGCACCATTTAAATTACTGAAATGCATCCAGCACACCCGTGGGACTGGCATACATGACACAGACCCCTCAGGAGGATTGGGAAATCTGTGTCTGCCAGGTATCAGCCACATCATAATATATAATATCTAGGATGCCACCATGTTCAGGCACTAGAATTACACACCCTCCTTCATTTTTAGTGAGAATCATGTAGGTAACAGATGTCAGACTCAGTTACTCCCTAAAATCTCCCTGAAGATTAGATTTTCTATCCATGCAAACAGTGACTCTCCAAGGATAGCTCTGTGTTTGTGTTTTGCATGCACAATCAGGACCAGAAGATAAGCATGCTCCAGTATAGTACTAAGACCATAAGTTATCTGCAAGCAAGGTGTTTGTTTTTTGTCTGCAAGGACCTCATAGGAAAAAACCAAAAAATCTCTTTAGAAAGCTGTTTGTATTTCAGCTCAAAAGCCTCTAAGGCAACCTTTCAGGCAGGCACAATGTACCATTGATGGCATGCCTTTTCTCATTGCACTGTAATTTAGAGGTGATATAACTGAAGTTATTAAGGTCACACATATCCAAGCCACTGGGAGAAGGAAAAATAAAGAGGCCTAATGAATTATGTAAAAATAGCATTTCTCCTGGAATTGCTGTTCCTGTTTTCCAAGTTACATATTTCTCAATAAACTGCACGTGCTTCAAGATTTCAGCAAGACTCTGCATGCATTACCAGGTACTCTCTTTGTTAGAGGTGGTAAAGAATTTATTACTAAAAAAACCGTTTTCCATGTGCAGAACTATACTGAGCAGTCTGTGTATAATAAGGAAAAAGATGACTTCAAATAAGTAATTAGTTATAGCTGATGACAAATATTCTTAAAAAAATTAAATAATATCATATCAACAAAATTATTACATTTTCATCTGGCAACAGAACAGGTTTTTTTGATCCAAGCACTTTGTGCCATCTAGATAATGTTGTCATTTAGTCTTGATAATCAGATGCAGTCTATTCTGCCCCAGTTATTAATGTTGTCAATTTGTTATTTCCTTTTTAACACTCTAGTTTTCCCAAGAGAGGTAGAGTAATGCCTTGGAAGACTGAATTTGGCTGAAAAATTTAGAATAATGAAAAGAACACAAAAGTTTGCCAAGGTGTTTTCTAGCTATCCTAGATGGGTTAATGATATTAATCTCCCTCTGGAGGTGCAATATTTGCTCTCACTGAAACCAGGAAAAAAATCAAAATTAGCACCTGGTGCCAATTTAGTAAATAATGAGAAAAACCTCTTTAACAGCAAAATTTCTATCTAACAGAGTAAGGGTAAAAATCTTCACTAGATTACTATACTATTCTTTGTCATGAGATAGCTTTTGCTTAGTTGTTCACAAAGAAGCTTGGGCAGAGAACTGAATTTACAAACTTGGATCACCCACTTTGAATTCCTGTAAAACACATGGAAAGATTTTGATACCTATTCTTGTGATACACAAAGTCTGTCTTGATGAATTTGAAACCAAAAAAAAAAAAAAATGCAAAGAATACATTATAAACCTATCCCCAAACTAAAATCAGGGAAACTGTCTGAGTTGTATGTGTGCTAGCAAACTAAGCTGGCACCAAGACAAAGTGGAACAGAACAGCCTATGCTGATGGTCTTAAACTCTGAATTCCCAAAACAACCAATGCTGAATTTGCTCCATTGCCCATGCTTCGTTCTAAATTATTCCCATGATCAAAACCCGTGTCAAAGGCCTTTTTAAGAGCACTGCTGGATAGACGGTCAAATTTCAGCCTCAGAAGATTCGGTGCCACTGTTTAATACATGAGTACAGAAATATCTTAGTTACTAAAATAGCAAATTTTAGTGCTTTTCCTTTCAACACCCAATAATTGTGAACAGAGTCCCAACTCCTGCAACAGCCAAGCCCATTCTGAAATTAGGTGACATAACTTTTTCAGTCCACTCTCACACAGGAATGCTTGATCTTGCTGTACCTAACATGCAGCATGCATGAGCATAGATGTGGCCCCATCAGTGCTGAGTACAGTGGAACAATCTCTGGCCTAGTCCTGCTGGCCACAATATTTCTGATACAAGATGGCCTCTTGTATCTTGGCCTTCTTGGCCATCTGGGCACACTGTTGGCTCCTATCTTTTGGCTGTTGACCAGCACCCCCACGTCTGTTTCTACTGAGCTGCTTTCAAGCAACTTTCTTCCAAGCCAGAGGTGTGCATGGGTTTATTCTGACTCAAGTGCCAGACCCAGCACTTGGCCTTACTGAACCCCATACAGTTTTCCTCAGCCCATTGTTCCAGTTTGTCAAGATCCCACAGAGCCTTCCCACCCTCCAGGAGATCAACACGCCCATCTAACTTGGTGTTACCTTTAACTTACTGAGGATGCATTTAATACCCTCATCTAAATCATCAATAAAGATGTTAGCACTGGCCCAGATACTGAGCCCTGGGGAGCACCACTAGTGACCAGCCACCAACCACTCTCCAGGCCCAGCTACCCAGCCAGTACTGCACCCACCAAAGAGTGCATCCATCCAAGCCATGTGCAGCCAGCTTCTCCAGGAGAACGCTGTGGGATACAGTGCCAAATGCCTTACATGAGAGAGACAATATACAATATAGCCTTTCCCTCATCTACTAAGCTTGTCACTTTGTCATAGAAGGAGAATTCAATAATACTTTCCCCCACAATTTTAACTGAAATATGTATGAATTGAAAGGACCAGTTTAAGGGCTAAACTTTCCTTACTTTAAACACTTTGATATGAGAAAAATATATACATGAATTAAGGCAGAATTTGCAGACAAATTAATTATATATAGGAGCACATGCATATTTCATAGGCTTTTCTGAAGCTAAATCGTGCCCCTTTGTGTTTTCTCTTAGATGTGAGCAATAAAAAACTCTGGGATAATATAGTATGGACATGAAAGCAATGCAGTAAGCAGTACAGGTTGATTTGAACATAATTACCCTGGGTTTAGGCATATGAGTTTGTTTTTCTATTATCAATCCACTATAAAACAGCAGAGTTCAAAGCATGGAATCACCTTTGCAAATACAACAAGTAAAGAGACCTTGAATTGTCTGCCTGAAGTTTCTCTTGCATTTCACAAAATTTAAAACTAGCTTCAATTATTTTTTAGTAAAAAGTCCACTAAATTATTTTATTTATATCTAAACTAAACAGAAACTAAATAGAAAACCTAGTCTATACTTTCTTGGTCTCACAACTGAATGTCATCTGAAGAAATGTATTGTAAAATACTGATTTCAGCAAAAAAGAAAGAGTTACAGTGACTTTTTATACCAACCAGAGGAGAATATTCAGAACAACTGGGACAAGATTCTGAGCCCATACCTACAAATGAGCAAGTCACTTTAGGTTTCTGTATTCAAAGATGAACAATAATCAAGTGTAATGCCACAGTCTGCTTGTCAGGTTTAGGGGAATGTAGCTGGATTTAGTCTGGGTGGTACACAGGAAAAACAATAAAATTCTCAGCAGGTTCAATAACAACTTTTCCTTGCAACCTTTAGAACATTCCAACTGAATATAACATGGGCAAATTTTAAATTAGCAATCTTTAACTTATCCAGACACAACAAGGCACTTAACAAGGCATTGACAGGAAATTTTTGGTCTGGCTTACAGTATCTTTCAAGGAGAAAATAGGAGAAGAGAGAAGAGAGAAGAGAGAAGAGAAAGAGAAAGAGAAAGAGAAAGAGAAAGAGAAAGAGAAAGAGAAAGAGAAAGAGAAAGAGAAAGAGAAAGAGAAAGAGAAAGAAGAGAAAGAGAAAAAAGAGAAAGAGAGGTAGATAGTCACTACTCTAGGATTCAGCATTGTCTCAGCTGCTTTCAAATCCAGGGTAGTTGAGTGTGCACAACTCACGTCACTGTCCGTTTATCTGTTCTTGTCTGCTGGGGCCTCCTCCAGGAGAGCTTATGGTGATTTCAGCACTAAAGTCTCGTGCCTGCATTTTACACAGAGCCAGAATGAACCCAGCTGGCCCTTGCAGTCAACCACCCCCATTAGAGTGAGGGCTGGCTCTGACTTTTCCAAGGCTAACACACTTCACAGCGCAGCACGAGAGGCTCAGGGATGCTGGGTGGAACAGTGCCCATCCCACCTACGCAGAGCTCACCCTGTTCCCCATCACTTCCCAACTGGTTGTTTCGAGCCAGTCAACAGCTCCTCCTGTCTCCCACAATGAGGAACAACTGATACAGTCTATTTTAGATGCCAAATTTCAGACAAGATGGACTACATATTTTACATGTCTTTATCCATTTCATTGTGAAGGGATTCTATTCAACTAATCCAAATGTAGGGTATTTTTCTCACTTCAGGTTCTGTCATGGTGTTTATTCAGAAAGGCAGACACAGATGAAGAGGTCTGAATATTGCAAACTCTTAACTATTCTTAGAAAGGTTATGGGGTTTTTTTAAGCAAGTATAATTTAGTGAGGGCTTTGATTTCATGTGCATCTTTGAGCAAAGGATCTTATGCTATTATTAAGAATGATGAGGAGAGATACAGTTTCAGCCTGTCACTGATTGAACAGGTAGGAGTGGAGGCATGACATGCTTCGGGATGTTAATTCTTCCTTCATATTTATGTCAAATCAAGTTAGGAAGATACTGCAAAAATGTCTTTTCTCTGTCAGATACTGATTTGGTATGTTCCAGGAAATTAGGTCTTATTCTCTTAAATGACCTGTGTGCCCATGACTATGAATTTCACAAAGTCATTTTCAAAGGAAATAGAAAATGCTATCAACATTTAATTTCTGGCTCATTTATTGCATTTTGCCTTATGGAAAGGATGAAAGTAATAAAAGAAAATTTCACATTTGAGATGGATGTGAAGATCTTCTCTGACAGCTTCTTTCTACCTTTGTTACATGATGCTGGATTCTAACTATTTACCTAAAATATAGTTATCTAAGGTATGCTGGTAAGTTTGAATTAATGAACAAAAGTAAGCCCATCTACATGATAGTACTGATTCATTTTGCTTCTCTTAGATGCCTATGTTAATAGATATATCTCACCCTGGAGGTATCTATTTCTCTGACATGACTATGAAGAAAGACTGTCATGACTTATTTGGATTTAAATGCTTAGTTCTTAGACATCAGAATTTAGGTGGGATAAATTTCACACTGTGTGAGATGGAAATAAAGAGAAAAAAGACATGAAACCACCTAATTTGCCATTTTTAATCATACAAATATAATATTGTATTTATCTATTATAGTGTCTATATAAAATGGTGTATGTAAATGTATAAATATGTTTTTATTATATATATAGTTTGCAGTTAACTGCTAGAGAGATTAATTTATTAACTGTTATTATTTAGGAAGATAAATAGATTTCTTTTGCATAATTATATTGAAGTACAGCTAAATTCTTGTGATATTCCTTGCTCTAAAACAATTGCACGGGGGATGACATGGCAGCTGGCGCAGCAGCTCCACCAGCATCACACCTGTCCAATAGAAGTGGTGGCTTTAAAATACATATTTTTTTTTGTGGTTGTGATTACTCAAAGTTGCTCTCAGTTCACATTTTTCAGTGGAGAAATCTGGCCTCTAGGAACGGACTACTGAGCAGACTGTGTTTGTGTACTAGCAGATACACACACTAATTGATGTGGTAAGAGGTTACCTCCACAACCACAACAGAGCACAGAAAGACAACAGTGGGAAGGGGAGCCCCAGTAATACTCTGGCCTCATTACTGATGACCAGGATAAACCAACCTTTGTTTATCAAGAAGCTGGTTTTGAACCATGAGTCTGATAAGAAGCAGATCCTCCAAGGTGGGACAGTGCTTTATATCATGCCAGTGTCCTTTCTTACAAAACTGTCTCAGTTGTAAAACTTCCCCCTGGGAAGGTATTATTCACACATAAGCCCAAGGATTTTCATCCCTTCTGATGATAACTGGCTCAACTATGCTGAGGTGAGAGGCAGCTGTCATGTTTTAGAAGAGGTTATAGACCATCAAATATCTCAAAAGTGCCTCCACACTCATTTCTGGGGCCTTCCAGCAGAGGACTACACATGAACCACAGTGTTGCAACAGGCAGTGTAAAA
Organism: Rhipidura dahli; assembly: GCA_013399225.1. NCBI lineage: Eukaryota > Metazoa > Chordata > Aves > Passeriformes > Rhipiduridae > Rhipidura > Rhipidura dahli. Next base: position 62,231 of record VXAC01000084.1, read on the forward strand.
CTTCCCTGCAGGAGAGGTACCTGAGCATTCCCATTTGAACATTAACTCATTGAACTCTGTGGTTTGGGAGCTTCCTCCATGCCTGATGGATCAAGATTGTGACGAATGGACACAGAAATTGCAACAATCAAGCCTTGTCACTGGATCCACAGGTGGTGTTATCTTTGCTACCCACTCTTATCCTTTCTTTCTCTTTCTTTCTTTTCCTTATATATTTTCTTAAGTGATGTCTTCATACTTTCATATAGATAATAACCAAAACAGTTACATACCCCCTTTCCAAATTTTTCTAAAATAAATCTGCTTTACAATACATATATAAACACAGGTAATTCAGTGTCATTTCACTCTAATCCACCCCAAGGGATGTCTATTATTGACAAGAACCTCAGTAACCCCACCTTCAGCGACAGGTGAGACAACTTAGTGGTTGAGAAGGTGAATGTTTCAGCAGTGCACCTGACTTTATATGGGATGTTTTGAGGAAGAATCAAAGGAAGGAAAAATGGATTTAGGTAATTTGGGGAGGAGCAAGGATGGATAAATAAATAAATAAGGAGGTAAAAAAGCCCAGTCATGTGTTGATAGTTTGCTATTCAGGACATTTGTGTATACAAGTATATAAAAATTTTCACCCTGGAAAAAAATGGGTGTGACCTAATCACAGCCTTCCAGTACCTGAAGAGAGCCTACAACAGAGATTTACAAGAGCCAAGGGGGAATGGATTCAAACTAATATAGAGTAGGTTTAGGCTAGATATTAGGGGCAAATTCTTTGCTGTGAGAGCAGTGAGGCACTGGAACAGATTGCCCAGAGAAGTTGTGGATGTTCCATCCCTGGCAGTGTTCAAGGTCACGTTGAATGGGACTTTGAGCTTAACCTGGCCTAGTGAAAGGTGTCCCTGCCCATGGTGGGAGGATTGATCTAGGTGATCTACAAGGTCTCTTCCAACCCAAACCATTCTACAATTCCATGATGTATGTGGTGAACATGTGTGACCCATGTGCAGGTGTCTGCTGGTTGTACACGCCCAGCTTCCCTACAGGCTGTGTCTGGGAGGATGGACTGCAGTTGCCTCACCTCTGTCAGGCTGTTGGATCTGGCCCAGTGTTTCCCTCTTACGTATGTGGCTGTGAGGGTGAGCTCTGCTCCACATCTGACTGCTCAGCTACAACCAGATGAGTGCACAGATACGCTTTTAAAGGAAATGTTCAGGGAAATGCCCATAGCTGTAGCCTTTCGCTAGTGGATCCACTGTTCTTTCTTAGAACTTATGGTATGCAGTATCTCATCTGTTTTCCACATAAATAAAGTGAGGATGAAGCATAATGAGGCATGACTCAGCCCTTCTGAAATGTTAACATCATTGCCCTACATAGTATTTCCATTTGTTTTACAAAAATAACATCTTAGCTTTCCTATCACTTTTTACAACTCAGAGCGAATACTGCACTTTCTGTCCTTGATATAATCCTTTCCTCATGCCCCTTCCATGGTCTTTTCACATTTTAAAATTCAAATATTAGTTCTGTGAAAATAGTGTTCCAAAAATCCAGTAAAATATTGATTATTATTCACATTTTAAAACATCATGTGAATCAATTCACTTACACTTATTTCAAGTAGCATATGTCTCTTGAGCCATTGAAAATACAAAATTTTTCAGTATATATTAAAATTTCTCAAAAGTCTAACAAAAATAATGCATCAACTACAAGAAATCCATAATTATTGCTGGTAGCTGTTAGTTACTGTTATTTATGATTAAAAATACTGGATGTCTCCTACATATTTATAGTAGCCAATATTATTTCAGAACTTATGAATAATAAAAATAAGCATGCTTCCCATATGACTGATATGAATTCATTACTACTCTTGTTAAAATTTGAGTTGGGAACTTAGAAAGCTAATTGTGATTTCTTTTTCTGTGTTAAGTGAGCATGCAGTGATATGCCAGTTAGTGCTTTAGGCTTTTAAAGTTTACAGACATTAAGTAGAATAACAAATATTTTATATAAATGAAATAATTGGTGGGCAGAAAATATGTTTTATTCAACTTTTCCTTCTACTGAAATAGCCTTCTCTCTCCCTTCCTCAACTCACTCTTTCTTTCTCTTACTACTCTCACACTGAGTGGTGTATAGAGGCAGAAGGAGGACAGAGGGGAGGAGGGAGGGAGGGAGGGAGGAAGGAAGGAAGGAACGAAGGAGATAAAACAGGAAAATAGCAGCTTTTAGCAATGTATAACCAAGGTGGTTATTACTTATGCTCCTGTTAATATTGTCCATTATTTGTTCCATTAAAATAATCCTTTTAGGAAGCTATGACTGCCATTTTTCCTGGTTATTTCTTGACATATCCTAACTGCTTTTAGGATCTGACATAAAATCCTGTATTTCTTTCTCCATCTCACACAGCTCAGAAGGCATGGAATTCAAACTCCATGGTTATTGCCAATAGAGAAAAGACACTCATGAATGAAGCAGTGCACTGTCAGAAAGTGAATTAACACTCAGGACTCAGGAACAATCCTCACTGTTATAAACCCAAAGAACTGATATTCATTATAAAAAAAAATAAAAATAAAAAAGACTGAAAGAAGAGCAGTATTTTCTAGTGTTTCTAAACAAAACCAGAGCTAAATAGATGATAAGAGATTTAAGTTTGGATTTCCAAACTGTGGAATTCACAGTCACTAAATATTTCACGTTTTTATAGTTTGCAGCTGTCTTTAAATAAATCTATCTAAATATATTGAAGGCTGCACTGTAATCACAGGTTAATCCCATTTGCCTGCCCGGAACATGATAACAACAAGCTTGACTCGCTTATTAAGAATTACAAATGAAGTGGGTTTTCCATTTTTCCTAAGATTTTCTTTTTCTTTCTTTCTTTTTTTTTTCTTCCTTTCTTTCTTCCCTCCCTCCCTTCCTTTTTTGGTTTTGTTTTGGTTGGTTTGTTTGTTTTGGTTTGTTTTTTGTTTTTTTTTTTTTACTAAATGTGACTGGCTTTCTGGTTCAAAAGAATCATGTTTATGACCTTAAACCAAAAGTAAGAAAGACAGATAAGTCAATTCTTGACACTTTCCCACAAAGACCAGACCATCTGGACATTTTGTATTTGTAACAGGTGCTTCTGGGACTTAGAGCCTAATTCTGGCCCAGATTCTGTTCTGTATGGGTGAGTCCATTACTGTGTGCAACTGCACATTGCATTAATTGAAGGGACTCAGAAAGGCCAAGTAAAGTAATTAGTCAGTTAGTCATGCAGAAAAGAGACCAGTGGCTTAGTGCCACTGAATGTTGAATGCACAGATGTACAGCACCATCAGCTTTTTCTCTCTGCGGTACTCTGCTAATCTCCAGCAGGTAGAGCAAAGATCTGTCTTAGTCCAGGTTTTCATTCTCCTGGAAGCAACAACATAAATTTTATATCCACTAGGGAGAGAAAATCATGAGTTTGAATGACCTAAAAAAGAAGCCACATCAGCATAAAATTGTCAGAATGGTAAAAGTGCCAGATGGGCCAAATACGGTAGTTAGGTTTTTAGGTTCCAGTCTGAGTTTTTAGGTTTATCCAGCAGCAACTGGCATATGTAATAAAAGCTGTAAAATGGGTGTGATTTTGATTTTATAAGCTTATTTTTTGAACTATGCTGTATTTCTTTCCATGTACTTGACTTTTTTTTTGTCGGCCTAGCTATTTTGGGGTCAGAGTTTGAGCAGAATTGTTAGCTAATGTCATCTGGAAAATTAAGAAAATACCTGCTCTGCTACTCATTTCCACTGAGCAATAGAGCTAAATGTGGGCATTGGAGGCACTCAAAAAGGTTTTAAGTGAGAGTAGTTTATAGTTCAGTTTTTGCATAGCTTATAGCAGGAACTCAAATCTTTTTTCTGTAGCTTTCACAGATGCTGTATATGTGCTGTTTTGCTGTACATCCACTCAGATTGTGTATCATAAAAAAGTCTGGATTGTTGCATTTCACTGTCATGTAAAATTTCTACACTAAACCTTTATTTCGAAAAGCGTAATTTTTACTTTCTGATCAGAACAACCAGAATCAAGAACCAGTAAACTGAAATCACAGTTTGCCTAGGCCACTATTTTCACTATTATATTAAGTTTGACATGCACTCTCTTATTGAAATAATCATCTGCAGCATGCATTGCAATATATACCCTCATTTCCTTCAATCATAGAGCTCACTACAAAAATTACTTACAACAGTAAAATGGAGTATTTTAATCTCTGTTTTAGTTATCTTAGAACTCTTAGAACAGTTTGCATTCTCTATATCGCATGTGTACTTTGATAACCAAACAGCAGTGTGATCAAGTCCCTCAAGGGCAGAGAGGCCCTTCAGTGAGACCTCAACAAATTAGACAGATGGGCAACCAACAACTGTACGAAGCTCCACAAGGGCAAGTGTCGGATTCCACACCTTTGGCTGGGCAATAGAGTTTGGTGTACAGACTGGGGAAGGAGATGCTGGCGAGCAGCACTGCAGAAAGGGACCTGGGGATCCTGGTTGATGACAAGTTGGACATGAGTCAGCAGTGCCCTGGCAGCCAGGAGGGCCAACCCTGTCCTGGGGGCATCAGGCACAGCATCACCAGCCAGGCAAGGGAGGGGATTGTCCTGCTCTGGTCTGGAGCAGCCTCACCTTGAATATTGTCTGCAGTTTTGGGTGCTGTGGTATAAGAAAGACATTGAGCTATTACAGAGCATCCAGAGGGTTGTGAAGATGGTGAAGAGTCTAGAGAGGAAGTGGATAGTCACTTCTTCTTATGAGAAGTGGATGAGGTCACTTGGCTTGTTCAGCCTGGAGAAGAGGAGACTAAGTGGAGGCCTCATCAGAGTCTTCAACAACTTCATGAGGGGAAGCACAGGGGCAGGTGCCAATCTCTTCACTGTCCTGACCAGTGATAGGACTCGAGAAAACATCATGAAGCTGAGTTAGGAGAAGTTTATGTTAATTTCTAGTGGAGTAAATAATTGTTGGTATAATTTTAGCTGCATTGTTTTAGTCAACTCTGGAGTGCATTCCTAAAATTCCCTCTTTTCCAAGTTCAGATTACCCTTTCTTTTACTATGTGGATTGAGGAGGAAATATGGCCTTAGTCTTTGTCACTTGTTGAAAATGACAGCTTTTTCCTACTACTTATATTCCTAAATAACATAAGAAAGTGGCTTACCTGTCAAAATAACCAGTGTTACTTTAAACTTTACATTTTAATATGGAAACAACTACAAGAGCTACTGATTTATGTAAACTATCTTTTTTTTAATCACTGTGACATTTTTGAAGAAGCTGAAAATAATTAACTGAGCTATAATGCTCAGATACATCTTGGTGATATGTATGGAAGAAATACGATTTAAATAGTTTCTGAGGAGTTAAAGTGAGGTAAAAAGACTGGGAAAGATATATGAACCCAAGATACTGATCTTGTTTGATATTATAGGTTTCAGTATTACTCATCTGCATTGCCTATTTAATTTGCGTGAGCAGGCAAGGGAATCAAATATCCTGGAGAAAAGGATTCAGAGGGCTGATCATCCTGTAAAGTTTTCAGTGGGAATTGTATATACTGATCTCCTGAGATTACTGAGCATTTTACATGCCATATTTCAGTCCCCTACCTAATTAACATACAGAACAGAGCTGAGAGACAGTACAAAGAGATGATGTGAGGTGTGTAGTGATTTAAAACAAAATTGCCAAATCTCATTGTAAGCTCACTGGACTTTTTTTAATATCCTGAGCACATAGTGCATGATTAAAAAACCCCACATATCAGTTGCTTTGATCGGATAACAAATATTGGAAACAGGTTTATACTTTAGTTGGAATACTGTATTCCTCTGCCCCCAAAATTCATAAGGAGCAGACAAGTTACTGGTGTAATCTAAGATGTTCATATGTCTGAAGTAATTTATCCTCTTTTCAAACAAAGCAAAGTGGTTGTCCTAAAATGCATGGATTTTGTTTGAGCTGGAAAAAGAGAATGTTAGAATGTGAGGCTATGAAGATTGCAGACATCCTACCATCACAGCCTTTTATTATTTAATTCTAACGCTTCATGTGTATTTGCTAAATATACTCAAATATTTGTAATTCTGAATACTAATCCTGTCAAATTTGAATAATATAGAGACCATATATGGTTTCATTTATGGAATTTCTGTAATTTTGAAATAATTTCAAATACAGTCACCCAAAATTTGTGCCAAGGTAGCTAGGAGTAAAAGCTCTACTTTCAGAGTCAATGTGAGAAAATATTTCATGGCAGCCATCAATACCAACGGCAAAAAAAATTTTAGCCAGATGGCATATAATGTTTTGAATGAACATAATGGATGGAGAAAGATGAAAAAAATATTGATGAAAACAAAGGCTGACTTGCTAGAGAATTCTAGCCATACAAGCCCTTATGATTTACTTCAGATGGACACAATTTATTTGATCACCAGTGCCACTTAATGCTGTGTCACTGCTGCTATGCCTTTTGCAATGACATCAAGGATAGCCTCACTGACAGACCTGCCATGAGCTGCCAGATGGCAAACTGATTCAAGGAGAGCACAACGGTAACTACTGTCTGATTTCCTTAATTTATCATAATTTTTCTTCTGGATACTTTACAGACATAATAGAGTTTCTCTGAACATCTGGAATATGTGTATGTACTTAGCTGTATGTATAAACTATATAATTGAGCTGTGTATTAACTAATTGCTTAGTGTTTCCCAGCAAACACTAGGCACATATCCAAAACATGCTTGATTTTACAATATTGTCCTTTATATTGAAATTAAACTTAGAAAAATCCTACTTAGTCTGTACATTTACTCCAATCTAGACAATATAGCAATGTCACAGTAGGGTACAATAAGGAATGAACAACAATAAAAAGTGTTTAATGGCACCTTACCTCAGTTATTTATTCAAGTTATATAATGAGAAAGATAGACAAAGTTTTTACACTCTAAAAGGACTCTAAAAGGAAATATCTGTATAATTAAGTTAGCCCTGTGAAACTTAATTTGCGGTACATACTTCAGCACATGCAAAAATATAAAATGCTTGTCAAATGTCAGTATTGATTTACTATTATTTTTATTTTAGATTTAGCACTATATTTATTTATTTACTTACTTTTTTTGTTATGCATGGACATATAACCTCTATTCTCTGTTCCATGACTACTGCTTATGAAGGATGGAATCACCCACCTGGATCACAGCACAGCCCCTGAGTGGTGCAGCTAAGTGAGAAAGTGACTGGATCAAAGGATAAATATTCCTTAAGGAAAATCAGCAATTTATTGCTGATGCCCCTGTTTGCCATCTCCTCTCATATGTCATGATTTAACCAAACTGGAAGCATAATATGGCATTCCAAAAAAAGAATGAAAATCTTCAGCTAAAGAACAAAGTTTTCATATTGAGAACAAAGCCTTCTATCAGGAGAACCAAAGTGTCCAGAGAACAAAGTCCTTTGGGAACAGAAAAAAAATCCTTTAAGAGAAGCACAAGGACTCTTCAGAGGAAATGAAGAACCTTGAGAAACAGCAAAGGGCCCACCAACAAAATAAACCCCTCAGAGAAGAGATTAAGGCTCTCAAAGGATAGAATGAGCATTTTCACTGAAGGAAAAAGCTCTTCAGCATGAGATTTTAGCTTTATGAGAAAAACACAAAGCCTTCAAGGACCAGCTCAAAGATCTTCAAGAGGACAACGAAGCCATTCAGGTAGAGGAAAAAGCACTCTGTAAAGAAAAAATTCCCTCAGTGAGGAGAAATTTGCTCTGCAAGAGGGGAATATGCCCCTTCAAATAAGAAAAAGGCCCTAGGAAGTTAGAAGAAAGCTCTCCAAGAAGACCCCAAAGACTTCCATGAATGGAATGAGATACTTCAAGAGAAGGACAAAGTAATACAAGTAAAGAAACAAGTGCTTAGGGAGATTTTGCAGGAGTGAAGAGTTTAGAAAAAGAGTAATTTTTGTTGTTGGCCAAATATCAGCAATTAATGGACAAAAACAAGCATCAAGTAGCCTGTTACGCTTAGTGAAGAGGTATAGCAGAAGTGCTTAGGAATGGGTGTTGGTATTTCGAATCCCTGAAGCCTGGTAAATCAGTGCTACAAAGCATAATGCATATCTGTAGATGTCTGCTTTATGGAGATGATGAATATCACAGAAAACAAGTTTCTTATTTTAGTATTTCAAAGGTTAGACTAATACTTTTTACCATAGAATACTGGGCAATGGTCACAGAAAATTGATTCGGATGTAATGAACATTAACACCATATACAAGTGAGTCTGTGCCAGACTTTCACTTTTTACATTTAGATTAACCAGTAAAATAACATTTCTGAAAATAATTGGTATTAAATGCTTTCAGAATATGCAAACAAGTTATTTATCTTGGATGTTTTCCTTCAAAGATTCAATTTTAACTTGCATTTTCAAGAAACTAATTCAGTATATTTGTGCTACTATACAAAATATTATGAAGCAAGCCTGAGCAGTGTCTTGTTGGACAGCCCACCATGCTGCTTTTCTCTGTTTCTGCTTTGTGCAATTCCAAAGCCAACAGGTATACAAAATTACTGCCGAAAACAATGATGAGACAGGGTTTATCTTTAATTATATAAATTCCTCAAATGTCAGTGTTGTAAGCTTTGTACCCTTTGATGCCTGCACATGTATTTATATCACATTTCAGTACCCATAAAAAAAGTTGCGCTATCACATGATAAAAATGCTGCCCTTGTGGTGTGCAAAAATATTATTTTGAAATCTTGAAACTAGAAAACCACACCAGAATAAAACCAACGCATTGAGACTACCTAATGTGCATTTAGGAAATCAGGGACAAGAACTCGTTGTATGGATGTGACCAGCTTGCTTTTGTTAAATCCAGCCATCACCAAACTGATGCAAGTGAGTACTTGACACGTGACCTTGAGTCCAGGTCTGTGGAAAATATTTCTTGTTCACCCAGAAACTGAGATAAAACATAACAAAGAGATAAACAAAACATATTAAAATATAGAATACTTGTTAGTGTAGAAACAGTAGGACTAGCAAAGAAAGTTTTCTAGTTATGCCTCTAAAATCTCAAGGAGAAGAAATATTTCCAGCAGTAGAACAAGGAAATGTGTAGCTTGAACCTGAGACAGACAAATTTACATTTTCTTTCTTTTGCTATATGTTAAACTCTTAATATTTACATCTATGGCCTTAAAGACCAGATAGGCTTTGTAAGGTTGAGCACAGTGGTGTACTAGTGGACATCATACCTGAGAAAACCAATGCAGTTTGTAAATATTATGCTGGAGAAACATTAGGAAGTTTTTTTCTTGTACAGATTTCTCAGTGAGAACACTGACAAGACTACTTTGTCCTCAGCTTAGACATTTTCAACTCAGCCCCTTTCTTTGGATACAAAGGCATTGATGACTATCATAGTATCTTATTTTATCGTCTGAATGACCACAGAAGGAAGAGATAAGGAGAGATGAACCATGGACTACACATCAGTACTTGAACCTTTTAAGGAATTCAGGTTAAATCTTTTGACTACTTATGTACATACCCTATAATAATTGTTAAATATCATTAAAAAAATAAACAACAAACCTCTATCACAATAGAATTATTTAGGTGGAGTATGACCTTTAGAGACCACTCACTGAAAGCAACAACAGATATCAGGTTACTTTACATAAGAGGAAACATTAAGCAAGATTGCCTTAGAATGGGGGAAGGACAACACATCTGGCTCCAGGTTTTGTCTGGTTCCCTTACTTGGTTCTTTGGTCCAGTACTGGACAAGTCAGATAGGTCCTAGTTGCAGACAGAGGGGTGCTAGAGTCTAGAGCCATGTGGTCATGGCTAAGTTGCTATTCTATTCCTCTCCCAGCATCTCTGGGGGACATGTTTTCGGGGAAGAAAACAGTGACTATGGTCTGTAATTGCCCCTCAGTTTCTCTGGAGGTGTTTTTTTCCACTTCTTTTCATGCCTCCAGTGACTGCTGCTCTTTCCTGAGCAGGTATAAATCAGGGCACTGGGGGTTCCCTTGCCTTGCTGCATTTTCAGTCCAAGATGAGTGGCTCAAGGCAGTGTCAGAGCTTGCCAAAGCCAGCGGTGACTGGTCCAGAGCAGCTCAGAGCTTTCTCCACAGAATGCATCTTGCAGCCACCAGAAACCCAGCCAGCCTGCCAGGTACACCCAGTACAGTGTTCCTGTAGCTGCTTTATTACATCACCAATATGAGAATGGTTCTGTCCCTGAGCCTGGACCTTGTGTCAGATAAAGCATTCAGCTGGTATAAAATGGATGTGTGGGTGCATCTCACTTATGGGTTTTTTTTCCTATGCTGGATAAGCAATTACAGTTCCTGTGCTTTGCAACTCACAAATACCATATTCCAGCTACTCAATTCTTCTATTATGCCTGCTCTGAGTTGAATTGCAACAGGTTTCTTGGATAATGCTTCTAATCATGATTCACAAAGCCCAGCAACTCATAGTTTAGTCTGCACTGCAGTAGGAAATCCTAAGGACTGATGCACACAGTAGATAGAGGAGTTTGTGACTGCAGTGGTCAGAATATTTAAAATTTAAATGCAGAGACAAAAGTTGTTTTCTGGACAAGGAACCAGAGCAGTAAGTTGGGGTAGTTAAGACATGCATTTTGAGTCAAATGTCAGACTCATGCAAGTTAGACAGTGCTGGTTCACACATAATTTAAGTGAAAGCTTATACTTTGTCTCTCAAACAGGATATATATTAGGAGTAAACCCTTACACTGACATAAGACAGAATTTGCTGTTGTGCAGCAGAAAGTCTCAACCTTTGTTCTTTACTACCTGTGTGGTGACCAGCTGAGGGAGAACTACCACTTTACCTTTGCTGTATGTCCTGTGAGACACTCACACATAACTTGCACCTAAACTCACAGCTCCCCATATCTGTGAAGAGAAAAAAGTTCTTGTTTTCTGATAGTCTGATATCCAAGTATGTTCCAAGTTCTGTTGAAGTATATGAAACTGCTCTTCTAGTGCTGCTTCCTCTAATCTTTTTTTCCCCTTTCTCCCCTTGGAATTTTATGATGCATTTACTCAGAATTAGGGACTATGATAATAACTTGGCAAGATTATGTGCTAGTGATGATAATATGCCTTTTGGAAAATACTGCATTTATTTCTAATTACATTAGGGGGTATTTCAATTCTAGGATTGGATATTTATATAATGAAGAAATATGGTGTTTTAATTTGTCTTTATAGCATTAATATGATTACATTTACTTGCATACAAATAAATTAATTATTCCATAAATACATTATGTTTAAAACATTACAAAATTATTGTGTGTAATTAAAAACTTCAAGTATGATTAACAGTGTTTCAAAGTATTCTAAATTAGCTGTTTATTTCCTGTGAAAAACAGAACACCACTGTGGCATTAGGAGCGATGATAAAGCTTCAGCCAAATCTTTATAATGATACATTGACTTTGGTGTGAGGCTGAAGGTCTTGGGCTGTAACAAACAGAATAAAGTCCTTTTGGAGGTGTGGTGGGTTTACCATGATTGGATGCCAGGTATCCATCAAATCCTCTCTATCAATCCTCTCCACAGCTGGACAGGGGAGAGGAAATACAAAAAAAAGCTTCATGAGTGAGATAAGGATAGGGAGAAATCACTCACCAAATTACCGTCACAGCAAAAACAGATTCAGGTTGGGGATATTAAATTAATTACCAGTCAGAATCAGAGAAGGATAATGAGAAGGAAAATAAATCTTAAAAATCTTCCCTCCTTCACAGGCTCTACCTCCTCCCCACTAGCAATGCAGGGAGATGGGGAATGGGGTTACAGTCAGTTCATCACACATTGCTTCTGTCACTGCTCAGGGAGAGGAGTCCTTCCCCTGCTGCAGTGCAGCATTCTTCCCACAGGAGAGAGTTCTCAATTAATTTCTCCAGTGGGAGTCTTTCCCATAGGCTTCAGTTCTTCATGAACTATTCCAATGGGGGCCCCTTTCTGATGGCATGCAGTCCTTCAGGAACAGCCTACTCAATTCCGGGTTCCCTACCGGGTCACGAGTCCTGCCAGAAAATCTCCTCCAGTACGGGCTCCTCCCTTCACAAGCCCACAGGTCCCTGCCAGAAGGCTGCTCCAGCATGTATTTCCCAAGGGTTCACAGCCCTTTTTTGGGCATCCACCTACTCTAGCATGGGCTATGGGTGGATCTCTGCACCCTCACTGACCTCCACAGAATGTATGGGGACAGCTTGACTCACAATGGTCTTCACGACAGACTTCATGGGAATCTCAGCTTCAGCACCTGAAGCACCTCCTCCCCCTCCTTCTTCAGTGACCTTGCTGTTTGCAGAGTTGTTTCTCTGACATATTCTCACTTCTCTCAGTGCACTTACATCTGCACAAGAACTTTTTTTTCCTTCTTAAATATCTTATCACAGAGGCACTACTACCAACTCTGATTGGCTCAGCCTTGACCATCTGCAGGTCTGTCTTGTAACTGGCTGACCTTGGCTCTGTTGGAAATGGGGGAAGCTTCTGGCAGGATCTCAGAGAAGCTGCCCTGTAGCCCCCCCCCCTCTACCAGAACCTGGCCACTCAAACGCAATACGAAAAAAAAACCCAAACCCAAAACCCAGTCACCAGCAGTGTGCATCAGGGATCAGTATTGGGGCCCATGCTGTTTAGCAGCTTCATTAATGACCCAGAGAACAGGACAGCCTGCACCCTCAGCAAGTTTGCAGATGACATAAAACCAGGAGGAGTGACTGATACTCCCAGTGGTTGTGCTGCCATTCAGATGAATGGGCAGGAGACCTGGACAGATAGGAACCTAATGAAGTTCAGCAAAATCAAACACACATTTCCCCAGGGAAATTCCTGTGGAGGAATAAGCTCATGTACCAGTAAATGCTTCCTGCTGACCATCTGGAAAGCAGCTTTCTAAAAAAGGACCTGAGGCACTGGCAGACACCACGTTGAAAAGGAGATGTCAGTGTGACCTTGCAGCAGCGAAGGCTAATGGTATCCTTGGCCTGCATTAGGAAAAATGTTGCCAGCAGGGAGGTGATCCTTCTCCTCACAGTGGATGAGGCAAAAATTAAATAGTGCATCCAGCTCTGGCCACCTCAGTACAAGAGAGATATGGATTTATTGGAGGGAGTCTAGCAAAGGGCCACTGTCTTTCAGATAAAGTCATTGAGGAGAGGCTGAGAGAGCTCAGACTGTTCAGTCTGGAGAAGAGAAGATTCAGGGGAATCTTATGCATATTTATGTACACCTGATTTGATCAGGGTAGGAGGGCCATAAAGAATCTGTAGTCAGACTGTTGTCTGTGTTATAAAAAGACAAGAGGCAATGGCTGGACACTAAGATATAGGAAAACTAGGGAGATGTTTTAAACAAATAAAATCCCCACATTTTTATTGTGAGAGTTATAAGATTTTGAAATAGGATGTCTAGTGTGACTGTAGACACTCCATCTCTGGAGATATTCAAAACTTTAATATCTTGGACTTTTTCAGGGACAACCTCCTCTAACTGGTTCTTTGAGCAGGGGACTGGACAAGACAATTTCCCTTCCAGCCTCAACCATTCTGTGATTCTTTGGTTCACCATACCAGATATCAAGACCATAGATTGTGTACTAAGTACCTTCTACTTCTAGCCTAACCTCAAGGTTTCTTTCCTGCCATAGGGTTCCTTTAAATTTTTGGTAAGAAGATAAGCAGAAGAGTCTCAGAAAAAAGACTTACACTGAAGCACAGTGTATTTAAAGAAGGATGCTATTATCAGCAGCATTATAATCCAGTTCAGACCAAGGTTATGAAAAGCAGAATTTTGTGAGGATTATTTCCATTGGGCATTTAATAGCTATCTAACTGATTTTCAACTCTTACAACAACAACAAAAAAAAAAAAAAAGGAAAGAAGAGAGAAATGCTACTAGAAGTCTTTACATGCAATTATAATATACAAGATGTTCTATTTAAAGATCTTTTGAAAACACAAGTCATTTAACTTGACCATTTTTCATCTTATTCTTTTATATTTTATCCTTTTTTTCTTCTATCCCTCTTATCATTTTCTACTGTGAGTAAAAGTGTAAGTTGGGGGTAACAAGCATAAATTGAATCTGCCTTATAATAGATGCTTTCAAAATTTGTGAAATTCCCAAACCTCTAGGTAAGTAATATTGATTATATATTTCCATTGCCGCAATGACAGAAAGAGGAGTTAAAGGGAAAGTAATTGCAGGATAATAGTGCTGCAATTTCCCTTATCAATGTCCTGCTCAGTTTCTTTCCTCCAATCTCTGTTTTTAGTGTGCATGTAAATTACTCATGAACATTTGGAGCTACCTGCACAGACACATTTAACATAAAGCAGAGAGCAATTTTTGGTTACATATTGAATGTTGGTATATATTGGTTACATATGACTGTGCTGGTTTTTTTCTGGGATATTCACAGTGCCTGATAGGGGGCTGTGTTTCGGATTTGTGCTGCACACAGGGTTGATGATACAGAGATGTTTTTGTCATTGCTGAGCAGGACTTACACAGACCCAAGGCCTTTTCTGCTTTTCGTGCTGCCAAGCTGGCAAGGAATGTGGGGGTGCCTGGGAGGAGACAGAGCTGGAACAGGTGGCCAAAACTGGCCAAATAGACATTCTAGACCATATGGCATCACACTCTGTCTATAAAGAAGGGGCAAGAAAAAATAAATGTGAGAGTAACGTTCAAAGTAATGCTGCTTGTTTTCCTAAGTCACCATTATTTGAGATAGGGCCCTGCTCTCCTGGAGATGGCCTGCCCATGGGAAGCGGTGAATTAATTCCTTGGTCTTTTTCTTGCATGTGTGGCTTTTACTTTCCCTATTAAACTGTCCTTATCTCAACCCACAAGTTTTCTAGCTTTTACCCTTCTGATTCTCTCCTCAGTCCCACTAGTGGGGGAGTGAGAAAGAAATATGTATTGCTTGGAAAACAAACCAGTTGGAGATCACAAGTCAGGATTAAAATTAATAGAAAAAAATAGAAATAAGTCAAATAATATAAGGAAAAAGCACTGACAAAGTCAGATACAACCTGACACCCTGTTAGGGTGATGGAAGCAGGCCAAATGAAGTGATCCAGTTGAAGCGATGATCTGATGGAAGGTCTGAGGTCCAGCTGAAGGTCCATGGTGGCTCTTGTCCTCTGGTCACCCAGCAGACAGGGCAGAGGCCAGGCAGTTCTAAGGGCAGATTATATCCAGGTGGGAATGCCCGGCTCCCCCCTCCTGGGTGGGGCATCTCACAATAGGATGAGATAAGTCCATGAGTCATGTGGTGGTTTCTTGATGACCCATTGTCTGTTATCAGGAGTGGGTCATTAGCAGGTGATAACAGCTAATAGCCCACAGCTGGTGGTAATGGAATACTTAAATACGTCTATTGTAACCTAGGACACAATTGCATGGGGTTTGGTCACTGGCTGGATTAAACCACAACACCCATGGACATTTGGAGATACCGGCACAGACACTTTTAACATGCAGGAGGGACATTTTTTTTGGTTACGTGACCTACGTAAAAGACAGTGCTAGCTGTGGAGATTGCAGGCACTTAAAATAGACATAAATATGCTGTGGGTATAAGACACAAAAGAAACAATATCAAATGCTAACACTGGAAGTAAAGGTGAAGTATAATCTGCAAATCTTATTTATGATTGTTCAAACAGATATATTTGTACTTTGGATCCATTTTCTAACAAAATACATCTTCAGAGAATGCTCCAGATGATGGATATTTCTGTAGCACCAAAACCCTCAGATCTGAGGATTCCATGGTGATCAAAATTATTATAACAGGAGGGAAAACAATCCAAATTCCAAATATCAGCAAAATCTTATCTATCCTGAAACAGTCTTAGGAGCTCTAATATTGTGTCACTATCCATAACCCTTTGAGATATAAAAGGAAAGTCAGAGGGCTCTAAAGTCCCAGGAAGGAGTACTTGTACTAGCAGAATCACAGTAAAGATTCAGAGAGATAAAGGCACTGCAGATGGATCCCTGCAGCTTTACTGAAGGAGCAAACATGCCAAAGAAGATGCAAGGTCAATGTTGAGGAGGACCTGTATGTGCTTTGCAAGGAGTTTACAGAAAAGAAAAATTATTAAAATTATATAGGGAGGAAATCTTCAGTAGGGCATCACCTAAAAGCTGTCTCTGTGCACATTAGTGAATTTCAGTCTCGTACTACTCAGCATCTTACACTACACTCTTGGTTCCAAAACCAGAACAAGCAAAATTCTCAGCATGGTACCCACTATGAATGAACTTAGCTCTGTCAAGTGTTTGCCATGCAGTAGTGAAACTAATAAAAGTCAGAATCTTCCAAAAGTGAAAAATAATTGCTAGAAGAGTATGGAATATATTATCAGCTGGCAAGCAGGAACAACTTCTTCTGGATAAAAATTATATGCCTTTCCTTGCACTGTAGAAGAGATCCTCTGTTCTTGTCAGATGCTAGGGAAAGTTGAAGTTACCATAGCAGAAATGTGTTCGGCTCTACATTTAGCTCCTACAAAGGAGTCTTTTCAGAAAGTTTGTGCCAGCTTAAGGCAAAGCTATGAAAATATGGTTTTGTGTTAATTGTGTGGAAAAAATATTTCTAACCCTTGAAAATATTATGTTTTTAGTTGCTCCAGGAGATTTCTTAAAACTAAATAGATATCTCATTCAAACATCCTCATGGCATTAATTTAGAATATTAAGTATAAAGTAAAATAAAATATAAAATTGACAGGAGGCCCAGAAGGAAGAACTATCTGTTAGAATAAGGGTTTGAGGCTTGTTAAAAGGATCAAATTATTTATAGTCAATAAAATGAAGACAATTGATGTATAAATTCAATAGACAAACTCTTTATGCTAGGGAATACACATATCTTGTGTATTTACACAAGAAGTACAGCTTCAGTTTTGAAGTACAGATTCAAAAATGCTCTGAGACAGATACATAGTTTTCTACCTACAGTTTCTCCCTTACAGTTACAGACATTGGATATGCTTCAGCTCAGTGTAGCCAGGAGTTAGCAGACATAGGCATTAATTAAAGGCATGCTTTTATAAGTTGGGATGAATTAAAGGAAAATAAAAAATAGATGTGTATAGCTTTCCCTGAAGTTCTACTTGCTGGTTATTTTACCTGGAGCGTAATATTAACAACATCTCTGGGTGAGGGAAGCCACTTAGAAACAAGCTAAATAAGACCAAAAATAGGGAATAAAATAAAATAAAATTTTAAATGTGTTAGTCTCGTATGGTTCATATTGTTTGAAAAATAAAAACCATGGGAAAAAAAAGGAAGTGCTTTAGCCTCAGGCTGCCTATAGGTGAAAAGTTTTTCTTAGCTCTCCTGTGGAAAAGCTGATAATTTAATAACTACAGTTCTCTTGCACAATAAGGATAGGTTGATGAGAAAGTTATCTAGCAGACGCAGGACATCCAGTCTCTAAATGTATAATAAATTGTTGCAGGATGGCCCACTTCCCTGGGCAGCTTAATCCAATGCCCAATCACCCTTTCAGTGAAGAAATTTTACCCTGATGTCCAATCTAAATGCACCCTGTAGATTCAGCTTGAGGCCATTTTCTCCAGTCTTGAGAGATTCATCCTGGGAGGATCTTATCAATGTACATAAATATTTGAAGGGAGGGTGTAAAGAAGACAAGGCCAGGTTCTTTACAGTGGTCTCCACTGTCAGGACTTCTAAACATCAGGAAAATCTGTTTTACTTTCAGGGCAACTGAATACTGCTACAGTTTGCCCAGAAAGGCTGTGAAATCTCATCTCTGGAGATATTGAAAAGCTACCTGGACACTATCCTCACAATTGCCTCAAGATGTCCTTCAGCAAGGTGTTTAGACCAGGTGTTGTCCCAAGGTCAACTCAAATATCCTGTGATTCTGTGAGTGTGTGTCTCAGAAATCTGAAAAGTAAAATTCAAAGAAGAAATTAAAGAAAATAAAATGAAGGATGAAAAGATCCTCCACAGACCTATATGGAAAGAGGATGAAAAGATAAATTGGACCAGAGTCTGTGGAGGAAAAGATGAAGATCAGGAATGATGTAGATGTTGCTAACCTACTAAATACATGTTTTGTTCTTGTTTCAGTAAGGATGATGATGCATGTAACACCAATGGATATGTAATCTAAAGATAATGAGAATCAGGAATTAGGAAATCATAAGTCAGCTGTGAATTAATATTTGTTTTCTTGTAATGATTTAATTTAATATCTGAAAAATCTATGTTCAGATTACTAAAAGAACTAACATGTTAAATAAAACATTAACAGATCTAGGCAATATAGTAGGAGAAAAACACATTAGTCAGGTAAAAAAAAAAAAAAAAAAAAAGCAGCGCGAGACAAGTATAGCCAGTTACTTTATTTTAAGAATCATGGGGTTTTGACGTTCATTTTAAAAAAGTTTTTGTTAAGGACGTCAGTATTATCAGAGACAGAAGGAAACGGACAATGATATAATATATAAATGGAGTCAATGAAGATATATCACATTAGAGTTATTAAACATCTCCCCTAGTAAATTAATTACTAAGATAAGGTTAATTGAAAATACTTAATATCTAAACAGTTGGAAATCTTCCATCAGTTAATAAAAAATTTATGAAATGGATAAAGAGAAATTTTTGGTGATTATTAAATGCAGGTTACTGAAATGAAAGGGAGACTGCAGTGTTTCTTAGGTTCAGTCTTGCAATAAATATTTAATATTTTCCTAATTGGCTGTGTTTTCAAGCATAGGCCCTGAAGTCCTGAAGTCCATGCAAAACACAAAGTTGAAAATTTTGAGCAGCTCTCTGGAAGAAAAAAAAAATGTGTTGAATACTGATATCACAGAAATTGTGTTGTAATTTGAAGTACATAAGATCTCTCTAAGCTAGGGGCTGATTTTTTTAGAGGCCATGACAGATGAAGAGAAACTGTGATGACAATAACCTGTAGTTTTCTCCATGAAGTCTTAGAACTTCAAGAAAAAGACGTAAATGTCTGGAAATGTTGGTAATATTTTTGCAGGAGATAATGTTAGTCTGCCTGTAGTTGCTTACATTTCTGGTCATGTGGTCAGGAAGCACAAGTTTGAACTTGAAGAAATGAAGAAGAATGGAAAATGTATTTTACAATATAAGAATAAAAACCTATGGCTAGGTAAGATCTAGTAAGATCTAGTAAGATAAGTGTTGAAAAACATGATTCATCTGAATGGAAAATACAATGGGAGGAGATCTGTTTAAGTACAAGATCTGTGGACACATATTGCTTATAAACAAATAATTAACAATTATTACAAAAGCACTTATCACTGTAAAACCACTCAATGACCTGTTAGCCATGATAGTCAGATGCAAGAAACTCATTGCTTCACATGTCCTCGGATACACTTCCTGTAAATGGTCTTGTTACTAGTATTGCTCTTAATATCCAGTGTTTGGGGTTTCTTCTGGTTGCTGAACATGATTAAGAGATTTTCTATTCCTTACCTTTCACAGAATAACTTTTCTTCTCTTTCATTGCATTTGCATCAGCAGCTTCTACATTAACAAATGGAAAGGACCAGTACTTGATTTCACATCACAAACTTTTGCCCTTGGACCATATATTCATGTGAGTTTCCAAGTAGCCTGTGTCAGTTGTATTGTTCCCAGGAATGACAGATTCACTGGAGAACCTTTCATCTGCAGTGCTGATGGTGTGCTGTAGATGTGTCCCGGAAATTACTTTGTTTATGATTCCACCTGGAAGGAATTCACTTGAGTGCACCACTGCTGTCCTCAAACACCTACTGGAAGACTAAAGATAGCAGGTGCAAGGCATATTCACTCCTGAAAACAACCTTCCACAGATGCAGCTATTGAGGATTGGAATGTTGGAGCCTGGTCTTAGATAGAAATTAATGAAGACAAAATTCACTGATGTTATCTAGAATTACTACAAGCATGTTTACACACATTTTGTGTATAGGCAGGAACTTGCTTGACTGGCACTCAGCATTCTGAAAACAGCTTCTGCTGTAGCTGAAAAAGTACCTTGAAGGCAGGCACAAAGAAGTGACTAGAAAAATAAACCAGGCATTCTGTAAGTGAACATTTTCAGCATAAATTTTAGCAGTTACCGTGGTTTAGCCTGACTAGCTTGAAAGAATTTTAAGACTCAGTATCAGATCTATAAAAGGCTTAGGCTCATGTCAAGAGACTTTAAGTAAATGTGCAACTGCTTTTCTGAAAAAGGAAGGCTGTTTCCTTAACTGAAACCCAAATGAGCTTTTTTTTTTCTTTTTTTTTCTTTTTTTTTTTTTTTTTGGTGCGTGTGTGTTCAGCATAAGGAAGTATCAAACTATTATAAAGTTTTCTGGGAAGAGAAAGGAAACCTGTAATATAGTTGTGTATGTTCCATAAACTTATGGAACATAGATGACACACCTAACAATATATGTTCTATACATACTTCTGATTAAATGTGTACTTTATTCACGTCTGTAGTTACTGAGTATCATAAGACATGCAGTCTTGTCTTGTCCAATGATTCCATCTGCTACTCAATATTAGTTATGGATTGAAGGGTTTTATTTCCAGGCTTAGAATTTAGTGATCTGTACTTAGTGCGAAGACTCTATTAGGCAAAATGAAGCCTGGGGATGTTTTATTTAAAAGAAAGAATAATAACCTCTTTTCTTTCCATTCAAATAATAAAGCCCTCAAAGCCAATGTATTGAACACAAGTGTAACTTTAAATACATTCACAATTACTGTGAAATTACATCATTAAGGAAAACATCTGTTTAAGTACTTGGATGAATTGTGGCCACCTTGTTGCTAAAGGCAATGTTGACAATGTCTGATCTGCAGTTTAAAGGTGCAAAAGTCTTTTCTGTATTACATCAAATGACAACAATTTTCCATCATTTCCATACAAAAGGGCAAAACCACAAATTCATTCCTGTCTAGACAGAGGAAATAATGGTTTTTTATCTAAATTGTCTTGGGCCACTGCTGGGACATTCAATGAAAAGCTCTACTACTAATGAATAAAAGGACAGTTTTTTTACAATTAATGAGTCATAGATATTTTAAGCACTGCAATTTGAGGACAGAAAGCTATTAGACTTAGAGAAAGAATGGAAAAAAATAATGAGATCAGAAGGGTGAGCTATTTTGGTACCTGAGAAAGGTTGTTATTCTAATTCAATATTTATCATGCAGTAGCAACTTTAAAATGAAGAACCTAAAGTAAAGATGCTTGGTTCTTGAATACCATCTGGAAAGTTCAGCTGAAGAGAATCAGGCATAAGGAAAGTAATAACATTAGGAACTGAAAATATGTCTGTAAAACACATTTTTTTAATTCAAAACAGGGGGGGAAAAAAAGCAGATGGTAGAATTTGGAAGGGAAGATTAGAAATTAACATATTAATGGCCAGATCCTGCAGTGACTGGAATAAACAGAGCTTTGCCATTGATTTTAATGAGAGTAGAATAAAGTATGTCATCAGAAGTGGTGAGAAAATGTTGTAAACATAAAAGACCACATTCTCCAACTGAGGCAGTTTTCTGCTTTGTAAACAGAAATTGGACTTCAAGGGGCTAAACATAACCACAGGCCAAACCCTCTAGTCAGGGGAACGTTCTCTGAGAAACAGCTAACAAAAGTAGCTTCATTCCTTTGGATTTAAATGATTTTTATGAGGGAAAGAAGTGACACAAACAGATACCAATTTGTACAAAAACTAGGGCAGCACTGTACTTTGATCTTCACAAATCTAGGTAGCTCAAATCAAGAGGAAGAACTACCTCCCTTGTAATCCTGTGTTCTCTCTACAAATTTCACTTTGTTTTTAAGCAAGATAGGGTATCTGTCACCAAGCTATAATTACTGCTGTATTGCAGAATTCCATTGGTTTACCACTATGTGTATCACACTCTATTTTGCATTTACAAAGCATCCTCTTCTAGGACATGCAGAGAGATGTCCTCCTAAATGTTCCAAAGGCATAAGCTTGTGTTTAAGCACCTAAAAATGTATAATTTAACCCACACAGGGCATGAGAAAGATTTTCTCTGATATAAACCTTACTCTGTAAAGCAAACACATTATTGGAAATGGAGTTGCATTTTCATATTGAATTGATCTATTTTGCCTCTAAGGGTCACTGCACTGTGCAAGCAAAGAGCAAGAGATCAAGTCTTACAGCAAATGTGATTGCATAACATAGTTTGTTATTAAAAAAAAAAAATGTAGCAATACACAGTATTTACTAGTCCTTGGCTTTAATTAAAAACAAATAAAAAGGTGAATATAAGTGGAATTGGAAATACTGTGTTAATTTACACCAGTGTTTAATTTCCTGAAATACAATAATTAAAGTAAACACTAATTACCAAAACTATTTTTTCATTGTTAAAGTGCAAAATGTACTTATTTCTCAAGTAGTCTTAAGTTTTTACAAGAGCTCTCTCTTGTGGCTGTAACTGTTTCTGCATTGTAACAAATTCAGGTATTTTGAGGACCATTTTAAAAAGAATTTTTTACTGCAATTTGAGGTAGTAGGAAAAACAATAACAGAACTATGTCTGGCCATAGAGTAGCTAGGGATAATATAACTATACATCTGGATAAATCATTTTTATTCACCAAAACATGGACTATTGAAAATAGTTCCCTGTATTTTATTCTAATAGGAAGGATTACAATAATAGGCAGCCTAGAAAAGGTGGCAAAAATTATTGCTGCAAAAGCAAAGATAGTTACACTCAAAATAAGTGTAATATATGGTCGGGTCACACAAGACTGAAAAACTCTTTATAAATAATGAAGGAAAATGATGAAACTGCAATTTCTTCTGCTTCTTTTGTGCAGTCATTTACTTCTGGTTACCCACTGCATAACAAGGATATACTTGTAGCAAGTGAGAGATGGTCAGAAAGGGTTTTTGATCCAAGTTGTTCTGTGATGTTGTGTTTGGTATTGGTCATCTAAGAGTAGCTACTCTCTATTAAAGTGAGGTATGCTGAGGACCCAGTCCACACCATCTACTGACTGCATTCATGTCTGACCCAAACCTTTTACTTGCAAATGTTTCATTCTCATAAAAGGGGGCTTCTGGGAACCACTCACTGCAGGCCTGGATGTCTGGACTATCTCCCTTTTCCAGACAGAATGAAGGGATTTTCAGTAGTAAAGTCTGCTGATTAGGAGAGAGTACAGGGCAAAACAGCTTTGGGAAATAGTGCCATAAAGTTACAGCAATTGCTATCAAGGATTAGACACTTCATGTTTAATGCAGAATTTGGACATTTCAATAATGGGATCTAAATCTCTGTAAAGGGAGAAAATAGTGGTCTGGAGTTTAGTACTAATGGGAGTTACACTCACCACTGTTTGGCAAGCAGATTAATTACTCTTTACTAACCTGTTCTCATTAAATGGTGATGAAATCTCTTTAGACAGGCTATGGGATTTTTGTTTGACATGGCCTTTCTGCTTCTCAGAGGCATGTACTGATATGTAGTTGCAAAAATAATAAATGATAAATCCAGCTTTCAATTTTTCCTAGCTCACTGCTATGCCACAAGGTTTCACTGAATTTATTAATGTTTAGGAACACTTTGAGATCCTCAGATGGAAGATGCTATATGAAAAAAGGGTATTGTCTCATGAAAGGTATCTGAAGAAATTAAGTTTAAAGTATCTGCAAGCCCTGGTATGATTTTTGTGTGGTTACGACTTCTCATACAGCTAATAAACCTTTTCCTAAAAAGGGCAACAATTTACACTAGAAACCAAAAAAGCTGTTCTTGCAAATTAGTCAAACTCATTTCAAAGTGCACCAGTCTCTCATTTAAATATCACCAGAAGAACATGATGGATGAAAATCTTCAACACCAGAAGCTAAAGCTATGTCAATAGCTATGTCAGATTAAACAGAACTCAGAAACCTCTCTGGGCACAGGGTTAAGTGGAATGACCCGTATCTATTAATAAATGCTTTTAGCCACAAAAAGAGAGTGGCTACACATAAAATGCCAGCTAACGTTTAGACACAGTGGCTGGAATATTCAACTGCCTAAAACATATCTATAAATTAGTTAAGAGCTTGCGATTTGGCTCAGGTCAAAAATGTTCCTGAGAATGGTCTAAGAGCTTAAAAATACAGGCAATTGCTTTGCCTGCCTGGTTCTGTTTAAGTTACCAACACAGATGCAGTCTACAGAATGATTGTGCATGACATAGATGTGAAAGCTGAGGTCAGTGAAGAGTGGAAGGAATTTATGGTGGGATTTAAATATTAAAGGTTAATCAAACTAGTTTGAAAAAAAACATGTCATTACATTCCTGGCTTAAAATAATTCCTTTATCAAGGTTGGAGAGAAAAAGACAAATGAAGTTAAATCCAACTACTGTTGAGTTTCCCAATATTAAAAAAAAAAAAAAAGAAGAAGAAAAAAAGCCCAATGGTAAACAAAATTAATTAATGTCACAATTCTCAAAATAAGCTCTGATTTGACAATAAGTAATAACACAATGTCAAAAATTTTATTGAACGAGTAGTTTTACTGTCTTCAGAGGCTAAATGCTTAGGGATTTAACACATTAAAAAAATAAGACAGACAAGCCTCAGTCCCAAGGCCAAGTGAAGTCAGTATAAAGCCATGGCCTGGTTCTACAAAAGGTATGACTGTAAAAGGTATTTACTGCACTACAGGATGATGCCCTCAGACTCCACCCTCTGGCCCTGATCTATCAATCTACTGCACCCATCTGTGGAACCTGCTTGGTGTGGGGAAAGCCTTCATGGGGTGTCCTGACATCCACAGGATGACATCAGAGTGGTCCAAGCCCCTCTCCTGACACGCAGAGCTTACTACTGATACTCTATTTCCACAAATGTTTCTGATTCAGTTTAGAACTGGACCATAAACCAGGGAATAAGAATTTCCTGTGAAGTGAAGCCGTTACATATGTTTTGAATCTTGTTTTGGTTGTAGCTAGTAGTGCTTACCCTGAGTTGAGGACTTCCCACACTCCATCAGTGAGCAAATGCTCAAGGAGCTGGGAGGGACCACAGCTAGAACACGTGACTGAACTGGACAGAGGGATAATCTGCATAATAGGACATCATTCCCTATATATAAACTGGACAGAGTTGGCCAGAAGGGGCTGTTTACTTCTGGGGGAAGGGCAGGCCATCAGTCAGAGGGTGGTGAGCAATTGTATTTTTCATCTCTTGTCTTTCCTGGGTTTTATATTTCTCTCTCTTTTTTCTTTTTCTTTCTATTACTACTGCTATTATTATTGTACTATTACTATTATTATTATTATTATATTAATTTTAGTTATGGAACTGTTCTTATTTCAACCCATGAGTTTTAGCTTTTTGTGGTTCTCTCTCCCATCCCACTGGGGAAGGTGGCGGGAGTGAGCCAGCACCTGTGTGGTGTTTAGTTGCTGGCTGGGGTTAAACCATGACAGTCCTTTTTGGAACACAAGGTGGGGCATGAGGGGTTCATATAACACAGATCTGTCAAGAGAATGTTAAAACAAATTTTGTATAAGCTTATATAAATTTAATAGTTGATGGTTATATTTATTTGTTCTCAGAGCTGTGTTTGTTCTCAGAGTTGCATTTAACTTTACTTGCAGTGTGTGCTCCCTTCTGCACTATTTATCACCTCTGCTCCCTGAGCTAAGGTTATCACGTTGCTGAACTTTGTAACACTGCCTTATGATATGATGGAATTGCTGTCCTGAAACTAATCTGGTGTTTGTACTCAGCACTGCCATCAGCTCTGTACTTAGGGAGCCATCTATCGGAAATAATTAATAATTACACCTTTTACCTGCTCGGCGAGACAGTCTGTAGGAGAAACATCCTCCCACATCTTCCCCTTCTCCTGCAAGACAATTTCAATAGTGTTTAAGAATTTTGAAAATTTTCAATATTCTGGGATGTTGAAATCAACATGGTCCTACTGCTGGGAACCATGAACGTGGTTGAGATCTTGTTTATAGTTAGGCAACAATTTGTGACTACTCCAACCCCTGTGACAAGCACTGCAGCCACACAAAGCCTGGTGATGAGCACTGTGGTTACTCAAACCCCGGGTATTGCAGCTACTCAGATTCAGGCGATGAGTGATGCAGCTGCATCAGAGAACCAACCCTTGCCAGTATCAGTCACCTCTCTCTATAAGTAGTGGACATGAAAATCAGCTTGTGTACTGAAGGAGAACAAAGCAGGGTCACTACAAGAACAGGAGGAAGAGGCAGAACAGGAGAAAACAATCAAATTCCTATCTCTGAGTGAGTTATGGGACATGTGAAAAAATTCCAGCATGTTATCACCTGGCTTGTCTGATGCTGTGACAACAGGGCTGACAGCCTGGAAATAGAGGATAGGGAGGTCAAACAGATGGCATCACTTTCTAGGGAAAGAGAGTTGTACAAGGCAGTTGGAAAAGGGACACAAGTCCTGAGTCTCTGGAAGTAACTCCTGCCAAGTGTGAGGGAATCTCTTTCAAGGAAGATGTTTTATGCAATGCAGATAAATGGGCCTCAATGGAGAAAGGTATCTAGTACCTGAGGGAGTTAGCTGTGATAGAGATGATTTATTATGATCTAAACAACATGCAGTCACCTGCAGATCCAGAGCCATGTGGTGGAAATTTGAACAGAGCACACAATTGTCGTGTACCAACCCAAAGGCAGTAATGACCTGGAGAGACAAAGAGCCACCATCAATACATGAATTGTTCCACCAATTCCAGAAATACATATAAAACTTCTCTTCTCCCTTTGGGCTGGCATCTTGGCTGTGGAAAAACTGTCCAAAAAGTGGGAAAAACTACCCCAGGGGTTCCACCAAATCAAAAGAGTATATGTCCCACTTCCCACCTGTATACACTTGCATCTCAGCTATTAGCACTGACTTTTTGCTTCAGAGAGAGGTTATGGAAGGTACACATCATACAGTCTCCTGTGTGACCATAGAGACAACATGACCAGGTGGGATGGAAAAACCACCTCTACCCTAGAAGCACAGGTGAGGGAATTGCAGGGAGAAACAATCACAAATGGGGGGTCTTCCAGGAAACTTGCTGCTCCAGTCTCCAGTGGGCAGAAACCCAGACAGTGTAGAACTGCTGATCTTATCCCTGATTCTACAGGAAAGAATTCTAATCTGTTTTTACAAGAGGTAAGTGGAGAATCATATGATCAGTATTAGAGAGTCCTGGCCTCTAGCCAGGTGGAGGAGAGGAACAACCAGATTTGCTGCTATGTTTGCATTCAATGGCCTGGCACATCAGATCCACAGAGGTAAATGGATCCAGTAAGATACTGGTGCACAGTGCACCCTTATTCCATCAAGCCATACAGGAACAGGAGCCATTTGTACTTCCAGAGTGACAGGAGGATGCCAACAGCTAAATGTATTGGAAGCTGAAGTGAACCTTATTAGGAATGAGTGGCAAAAGCATCCCACTATGATGGCCAAGAGGTTCTATGCATCTTTGGCATAGACTAATTATCTCAACAAAGGGTATTTCAAAGACCCAAAAGTACACTGGGGTAGTTGCCTTGGAGATGGAGGAAAACAAGAAGCTGTTCTACCTTGTCTGTTCTCTCCCTCTTGTTGTGGGGTTGCCAAAAGCAAAAGAACAGGTGCCCATCACTACCAGCACAGTGCACTGGTGACAGTGTTGCACCAGCCAAGACTCAACTGGAGAGCCAAGGAATGATCATCAGCAGCCGCTCACCCTATAAGAGTTCCATACGGATGGTGAAAAAGTCCTATGGCGTATGGAGTCCAATTTGTCAGTTCAGCTTTTGAACCATTAATCACCTCTCTTCAAGCTTGGCTTGAGCTTGGTAGCTCATCCCGCTTTCCAGCTGTATCATGGTACATCTCTCCAGTCCTGTTTTGCCAGCTTGTCCCCAAAGACTTTGTGGGATGTTTTCAAATAAGCAGTTATTCACTCTTTTTTTTTTTTTTTCATCCCAGAAGTTGTTTTGTTATTTGCTTTTTCATCCTTTATTTCACATGGATACTTTGGGACTGGATTCTTCCCCATGAAAACTGAGGCATAGAATACACCAGATAACTCAGCCTTTTCTGTGTTCTTTGCAACTGTATTGCCAGCCCTGCTCAGCAGAAGACCTGCATCTTCCAAGTACTTTCACTGAATTTCTGACCATGAAAAATAGCAAAAAAAAAAAAACCCAAAACAAAACGAAACAAAACAAAAGCAGAAATAGATCACAGAGAATGTTGGCACTTCAGGTTTCGCAATTAGTGTGTAGGCTTTTTCCCACCATGTGCAAAATAAAGTTCTCTAGTTGTCTATCTTCAAAGCACCAGATGTTTATAATTTCATACTTTAAATATTACACCTTTGATTTTACTTTCGGCAGTTGTCATGTAATGTGGTCATAGAACAGTAAAAAAAGACATAGTAAATCACAAGGTCGTATTGTTAGACCAGAGCTTTTTTCTATAATGTAATTATATGTATTATTCATGAAATCTTCTGCTTAAAAGTCATGTAACTACATTAAACTCCTTTTCATATAATGAACAATCGAACAAAACAGAATAACAACAAAAAGCAACTCAAACAATAACCCCCTCTTAAATTCTTCTAAATATTGAACAGAATTTAAAAGTAATGTTCTTGATTCATGATAGTCAAAAGACATAACATCTTTTGTAGTCAGAGATATCTTTTCCTTGTAATTCTTATGATTTTAAGCCAGGAATGTCAACTCTCTAAACTAACTATATAATTGTAATTTAACACATGGAACTGGAAAAAACAATCTTCTTTTACTGTTGAAATGGGCCTTTGAATCTGCCAAAAAGGAAAGGCTTGTGAGATGAAATTCTGTGAATGAAAATTCTGGATTTCTAAAATTATAATTATATATGTTACTTCTCAGTCTGAGCAATACATATTTTCAAGGCTAAATAATTGATTATGTCTCAATAATTTTTCAGTCTTTATAAGATAAAACTGTCTTTTACAAGCTGATTCTAATTGCTAGAGAAGTAAAAAAAATAAAAAAGAAAAAAACATAAAAAGTGAAGCACTTAAAAGTGATAGGGTATTTTTTCCATATTATGTAGATATAAAAAAGTTTTTTTTTTATGTTGTATGAATATCTTGAAAGACAAAACATCATCAGAAGTTAGATGAAGGACATACTGCAATAAAAATACTAAATTAGTAACTCCTCTACTTCTTACATTGTCTCGTTTGCTTGTTTCATACCAAATATGCAGTAGATTTTTATTTAAATTCTTAATCATTATTTTCTTGATTCTACATAACTTTTTAACACCCAGCCAGCTTATGTAGCTTGTCTGTTCACAGAGCAGTTTGTGATGACATATATCATCTGTCATCTTCTAATATGGAAACATTAATGGCCTTTGAAATATATAGGCAGCAAGTAAAGTTTCTATGCTGCATCAATGGTGGATGTTGCACTGACTATATCAGTGCAAAACAGAGCATAAGAACAAAAAAGATTGAAAATAAAGTCATCATTTTGAAGGAATGAAGATGGAAAAAGAAAACTCAGCAGTGATAAATGGAAGACCAAAAAGAAAAATTAATTTAGAGTAAGAAATGGCACAATGTCCCCAGACACACAGAAGATGTTCAAAAAACATGTAAAATGAAATTATATTTGCAAGAGCTCACTTTGTGGCTTGTCTATTTGATCTCTGTTGAGAGGAGAG
>VXAC01000086.1:0-67943 GCA_013399225.1 Rhipidura dahli
TAGTGTCTCCATTACTCTTTACATTATATAGTATATTACATTACAATATTTATAATATTAATATGTGTGTCATATATTACATGTAATATAATAAATTTTATATCATACTGCTATTATTAGGGACATGATTTAGTGGTAGACTTGGAAGTCCTGGGTTAACAGTTGCACTCAATGATCTTAAAGGTCTTTTCCAACCTTAAGAGTTCTATGACTCTACGGTTTTAACATGCTTACTGTATATCCTCACACTTGTTAAGAATTTCTTTGTGAATATATTTGCTTAATTCATATATGAATAATGTTCAATATTTGAATTACAGAGAAGTTCTGAAAGACCTATCTGAAGAAAAAAACTCACTGTAGTGAGGATACATCAGCTGTGGAGCTGGCAGTATGTAAGGAAACAATCTAGCTGGTAATATGAAATAATTTGCAGCTGCTAAGACTAAGGGTGTAGGTGAA
Organism: Rhipidura dahli; assembly: GCA_013399225.1. Lineage (NCBI taxonomy): Eukaryota > Metazoa > Chordata > Aves > Passeriformes > Rhipiduridae > Rhipidura > Rhipidura dahli. The sequence continues at coordinate 463 of VXAC01000086.1, forward strand.
GGGCAGGGCACAAAATCCTCATGTATCTCTAAGGTACTTAAGCTACTCTGCCACATGTTCTAATATCTAGAGATGTACCTAAATTCCAAAAAAATGGGAACATTTAATTTGTATTTTCATTTGTGTATACTCAGAAACTCAGGATATAAGTCCTCTGCAAATATTTATAAATTAAAATTCATAGATGCACATGAGGTATTAAATAAGACATATATCTCTGGGAACTCCAGCTGTGAAGTTCACGTGATTTTCCTGGCACTACAAAGGAGATGTTGACAGTGGCAAGTGTAGAATTCAGACCTCTGTACCTGCCAGGTTCTTTGACTAAACAACACTGTATTTTCTCCTCACACTTTATTATAAGAAAAGAGATTTGAATTATGATTGCAGGTAGTCCTTATACATCCTGATTGTGCTATGTCTTACAAATGAGCAACTTTAATATTAAAGATACATGTTAAGCACAAGCAAACTTTTGTGCACATAAATAATTTGAATTATTCTGGTTTTTATATTGTCATCTCTCCTGCATTTTAAAATCTTTTCAGTCCTCCCTGACACTTTTCAAAAACTTCCAAAGTATGACAAGTAGATGAAGCATGTCTTACTGGAAGATTACTTGCAAACAGGGTACTTAGAAGATTTCATTGTAAGTTATTTGAATAATGATTGAAGTATATTAGACTCACTGTGATACAGAAGAGCTAAAAAAAACTGAGTTTTCTCTAAAACACTCATTGTTCTGGTAATTTTGTAGCAGAAAAATGCCACCATTACCAGGAAAAAAAAAGAAGGTCTTTAAGTAAAGGAAAGACTGACTACCCCTGGGGTCCTCAAATCCACAAAAATTGCATTTGTTCTGAGAGCTATCTGAAGACACAGGAGCAACAACCTAAAATATAATATTAGGAAAATCAAGAAATGTAAATAGAAACATCAGTGTATAGAAGAGGAGAGGGTAAGAGGGGAGGAGAGATTTTAAACATCCTGTTTCTGGCAAAGATTTTAATGTTATTTTAATTAAGTTTGTATATCTACACTTGAAAATATATTTTGTAGGATGAGAAATAATAAATCAATAATTGTAGTGTAAAGTCTTCCAGAAATTCTGAGGTTCCATCTTTTAGTTTTATTCATCATCTCCTTCAGTCACTTTAAATATATTTTTAATGTATTTTTAAAAACCCTAAAATTTGCAAGAAATATTCTTATTTTGTTATTCTACTAATTATTCAACATTGAAATGCATTGTTATTTATGCCAAATATATATACATAACATATGCCAAAAGGTCTTATATTTGGTGCACAGTAGTTAAACCACACACTAAACTTTTTGGTTTAGATCATTTCTCTGCGACTGTATGTCCCATTTTATAGGTAAATAATGAAAACTATCTTAAAGCAATTATAATTGCATTACTTGCTTGTCAACTTAGTTTTGTATACCCTTAATTAAAGGTTATTCCTCCTATTATGGTATAGGTGACTATAACTTTCCAAGAGACAAGGAATTAAAACTTATTTATTCAAATGTACTGATGAATTTTCATGATAAAAATTGTCTTGAACACCAGAAGATGGAAATTCGGAAGTATATCTTAATCAGAAAGATGACTCAAATATTGAAGCAAGGATAAAGTGTATTAATCAAGACATATTTCATTCTTTACTTATAAATAAAGACAGCATGCAAATTCACTCTGACTTACAATGTATCCAACTCAATTCTTATTATGAAGCAAATAAAATTTATGTCTCAGCATTTCAATCTGAAATCCCTTAAGATTAAAACTGAGGCAACTTTGGGACAAATTTCTCCAATGCACAACATTTTTATTTCATTTCTCTATCCCATAATTATTCCTTGTTGGGTTCAGAACAAGAAAGCAGAACCCAAAAAGCAACTTTCAGAAGGCAGACTTTACCTCCCTATTGCAAAGCACATGCTGAAGTGGAGCCAAGGACTTGAAATTCCTCCAGCTCCTGCTTCAAACCTTTTCCCTCAGGGTAAAGTTAAAATCATGCCACAACTCATCTCAGATTTCAAATTTTTTCAGGGGTCAGTTTTATATTCATTTATTGCTTTCTCAGAACCCTCTAAATCATTTGGGGCTCAGATATCAATCTTCTTTGAACCATTTTGAAACACAGTGTTTTTTCTATGAGTAAACCTTCATTCTGCTTCATTGTGCAATATCAAGAGTATATTCCTGAGAAATCTAAAGGGATGATGGGTCCATAGTTACCAAATGGTAGGACAGTCCCATCACACTGAAAGGAAAGGAGCTGGGTAACTGCAATATGCAATATTCCTCCCTTCCATTCTCCCCAGCTTAGCCAGACCTACACAGCCAAACATCCCAAAGTTATTTGTGCTATTCTCTCCATCTGTAAGATGTGATATTTGAGGTTTTTAATAGTTTGTCTTCCCTTTTAGTTCTTTTTCTGCCTGTAATCATACTATACCCAAAAGAACAGAAGAGAAAAATACAATGAAGAAGTGTCTGGACCCACACCAACAGAAATGGTCTGTCTTCATTCTACTACTTCAGTGAATAAATAACTGTGGCAGCAACAGCAGCAGAACTTTTCAATCAAGGAACAAAGCAAAGACGTATCTTTTTCTGGTAAGGAAAGTTTGTTTTTCAAAGCCCCATTTTTCTACAGTTCGGTATAAATACTGCTCCTGACCTGGTAAAGGGATAGTGCCATTGGTAGGCAGATTGTGCCACTAACCAAAAAGGAAAAAAGCTAAAAGGATAAAGTAGTGTAAAGAAGGTGAGGGCTACATGACTGCTGTTAACCATTACTGTGTGCAGTTTTGGGCCCCACAGCATAAGAATGATTAAACTCTTAGAGAGCATCCAAAGAAGAGCAAAAAAAATGGTGAAGGGCCTTGAGTGGAAGGTTTTTTAGGAGTGACTGAGGTCACCTGGTCTGTCCAAGATGAGGAGACCTCACTGCAGTTACAACTTGCTTGTGAGAGGAAGAGGAGCAAGCATTGATCTCTGCACTGTAGTGACAGCTACAGGACTTGAGGGAATGGCCTGAGGTTGTGTCAGGGGAGGTTTAGGTTGGATATCAGGAAAAGGTTCTTCTTTTTCAAAGGGTGGTTGGGCACTAGAACAGCTCCCCAAGGAAGTAATCAAAGCATCAAGCCTGACAGAGTTCAAGGAGCACTTGGACAATGTTCTTGGGCACATGGTGTGACTCTTGGGGATGGTGTTGAGTAAAGCCAGGAGCTGGAATTTTATGATCCTTGTGGGTCCCTTCCAACTCAGAATATTCGGTGATTTTTTAATATACTTGGTAATGAGCAAAGAAGGACTGATGAAGACTCTCACTAGGAGCTTTTGACCACACAGGTGGGAAAAATGAAATATTTATGAATATGAGTTTGACCAGCTACAGGAAACAGTCTGAGGTATTGATTTTGCCATGCACTGATACAGAAAACTAACTCTCAGCTGAGGCAGGATGGAGCAGGTTTGCTTAGCACTTATGCCAGTTTTATCAGAATGGCAGCACCCTGAAGAAGAGTCAAATGGGTACATGGGGCTAGCTATTGTTGTAGTCACCACAGCTCAATCTGTCCTGAAATACACCTATTAGTATCTACTCAAGGGTCAAGACTAGCAACCTTGATTTTTGGATGTTGGAACATGCAGTTTCCATAAAATACTGGGCTCTTGTCATTGAACAAATCTCTTAAACGTTTCAACTATACAATGACATAGTCATTTTTAATATCATGATTTCTGCCTTTTCTTATTCCATAAAAAGAAGATAATACCCACATCTTATTGGGCTGTTCCAAGGAATGACAGGAATCATCTGAGTTACTCAACAAGAGAAAGAGATTTTTTTTACACATTCTCTTCAAAAAGTTGTACTTGGTAACTCAATTATACCTTAGATTTCTGTTGATCTCACCCAGGTGGAGAAAAAAATCAAGTTTTAAGGCATATTTAATCATTTCTAAATTAAGGATTATTTAAATTTGTGAATTTAACATACTAGCTGAATTGAGAAAAATTATCCACCTCTGATCCATTGTCTTTTTTCTTCCTGGTGGGAGGTTAAGATCATATGCCAGCTAGGATTTTATTGCCATCATCAGATAACAGCAGCTGATGCACAATGAGAATAGAGAGAAACCTGTTATGGCTGCAAATATCCACAGCTCTGTGAGATTCATGGAGGAAGCATATGTCACCTTATTAAATCTGTAGCAACTGAGGTGGAAGTAACAGAAGGTATCTCTCTCCAGAGCTGGAAGAGATGGGAAGAGAAACGGTTCTGTAAGGAAATCTCCTACTTTTCTCTCTCTGAAAATATCTGCAACAGAATGTTACAGGGACCGTTTTTCCTAGAAATAGGGACTTAAAAACAAACCTAAAACCCAACAGCTGCCAAGACGGGATGGAATACAGAACTTCCTCTGAGAAGAAATAGCTTTGGGGCACGTTAGTACGTTCAGTTGCTTCCTCCAAAGGAAATAGAAACACGAGAAGAAGATGCCAAAAATCATGCTACTTGTCCCTCTTTGTCCCAAAGAAGCTAATCAAGGGCCAAAGGATAGATGGAGTTCGATACACTTATTTGCAGCTCAAAGAGGACACAGGAGTGCTCTGTGAGGGGTGTATGGCAAAGGTGCAGAAAAGACCAAATACAAAGCCATATGACTTTCTCTCTGCCTTTTATATACAATTTGCTGCCAGCCTTCCCTTTGATTTTAGAGAAGTTCATATATATATATAGATATATATGGACATAGGGATTCACCTGAATATGGTTTATTTTTCTAATTCAGGAAGAAAAAAAGATAGAGGAGTGTTTGACATGGACCATTTCTACAGTAATATAGAGATCTAGGACTGGAATTGGCTTAGTTTTGGAATTCTGATCATGTCTGAGGCAAGACAGTTAAAAACAAGGGCAGGAAATAGCTTTGCTATGTCTTTAATTCATTAAGGAAAAAATGCACAGTAGGAATACAAATAAATGTATTTACCAACACTGTGTATTTTTTACTTGAGAAAGCACATCAGCTACAGATTTGAGGAATATACTCAAAACAGGATTCTGTGAATCTAGTATGGAGGTAAAAAGGAGCTGATGTAAGAATCCTAACAAACTACGTTTTTAAAGTTAGCTATAGACAAGCTAGTTTTGAAAGAGAGGAGACAGTTTCAGATACAGCACTCAGCAGTACTGCATCACAGAATATGGACAATATACTGTCAGTTCTAACACCATTATCATGGTTTTCTTCTTACCTCTTAGACTAGTAATACTTGAAAATGTAACATTCTTAGCATATTAGCAAACCTCTTGCCTTTTTGAACCAATACAGTCAGGAAAAATCCCCTCAAATCCACTCTACAGAAATATTCTGACAAGTTTTTTTTTCCAAACAAGGAAGAGAAAATTATCTTTTTCCTTCAATGTCAAAATAAAGATTACTAACACCATAAAAACTAACAATTTTGTGTGCCAGTAATTGCTGATATCATTTGATGGCTTCATTATAACATGGAGCTTTGGTAAATAGCTACTAGAGATATTGAGGAAAAAAAAGCAGAAAATTAAATAATGAAAAGAAATCATATGTTTCTGCTAAAATTATATTTTCAGTGTAAATGTCTAGTGTTACCAACTAGCTAATTTATTTTGGCATTTTAGTAATCCTTTAAAAATCAGTGTATTTCTGTAAAAGATGCTTACCAAGGGATTTCAAAAGTGAAAACTCTTAAAAGTCTTCAAAAATACTGAAGTTTAATTTAATGAAAGAAAATGCAATTTGTTTTTTTAAACTAGATGTGTCTAATTTCAAAATGAGACAATTCCTAAGTCTCTGTTGTACACAGAATTTGGTGGAAAATCTTTGTACTGGTTTTGGGCTGAATATATTAGTTATCTTATGCCCCTGTGTGGCCAAGCTAGACAGTAAACTCACTTCCACAGAGCTGTAAAAAAATCCTAACAACATGTCATGTGAGAAACCATGTTTAGGTAAATCCAGACTTTTCATTTTCTGAGAAAAGCTGCTAATATAAACGGCAATAGCAAAATGGACTGCTAGTCCTCTGTACACTTTGTATCAATTTTAGTCACAAAGGATGCTTGCCATGATGCAGTGATGTGTTAATCTGAATATCGCCCAAAGCAATTGTGACTTCGCAAGCACACTGCTGCAAATAGAGCATCCGACAGCACAGTGTCTGTACACTAAACACTAAATGAAGAATGGCAATCTCAACACCCAGCTTATCTAACTAGTAAAGGTTTAAAATATATTTTAAAACTTTATTTCATCTTCTTTTGTCATTCGAATGAACAGTATGTCACTGAAAGTAATCAGGCAAATTTTAGACTGCAAAACAAGCAAACCTCCTTTAGATGCTGTTATAAAATCTGGAGGTAGTGTAAGCACATAGTATGTTTTCCTAAAAGGTCTACTGATTTTTTCTCTGGACACATGAAGAATTTATGCCATAGTTATTTGCCAAATGCTCAGTGAAAAACAATTCTTATAGCTTCCCAACTTGAGGTCATTCTAATAATTTTTCAATGAAAAATAACTTATTACCCAGGAAATAGAACCAAAATCCCCAACACAAGTGAAACACAATTTTGAGGTAAAATGATAGCTCTTACTGCTTCAACTGGCTGGAGTTGGTAATGTCAGACAGAGCTGTGTGGAACAGGAGGGAGGCCCAGCAAACCAGCTCTCTTTTTAACACTCATAGTAGCATCTTACAGGAGCATGCTGCAAAGGAGAACTCAGCTGCAATATTCTTCCATTAGAAGCTGCTGGGAGGGGATAACTCAACCCATTTAAATGGTAAAATCAATCTAACTCACAAGGAGCTATCATTTGGGTCCCCTCACATCAGCTACTGCAAAGCCAAACTATGCACATAAAAACCCAACTCATGTAAGGTTTTTATGGGAAATGATAAAAAACAGCTTAATGTATGCTCCTGTCAGTGTTTAGCATAGCATCAGAAGGCAAAGCCCAAGATACCTGTCTTTCCTTCAACAAAATCTCAGCAAATCTAAACTTTCTGAAGAACAGTAACTCCAAGAATGGATGATATGAAAATTAGGAGGAATATATATTCAATTACATTATCTGTATACTACCTCCTTTCCTATGACTTTCTGATTTACATTTCATTATCTACTCTACAGTTTGTATGCATTAACCTGTTTTCTTCACAATATTACTTTGTGAAAGCAGCAGTTAATCACCCTGTGTATATTGTCAGCTGTTACCTTTCTGGACTCTGACTTGTACTTTTTAGATGTAAAAACAGAAAAAAACACATTCAAAAGAGAAAGGATCATCAAAGGACAAAATATATAACTTTGAAGACTGAAGAGATTGACCACATTACACCTCATCAAAGCAGAGACTTCTACATGCTGGAGGTACACCACCAGTTCTGAAGCATTAACTCTTAATGCATGAACAATTAGTTTTTAGAAAGTGCATTACATTTATTGTGCAAAGCTCTAAATCAAAAACCTACCTAAATTAAATATTGCACTGATTTAATTAAAAAAAACTAGAACACATTTTTTTAAATCAGTAAGACAATCAAAGGACTACCCTCTGAAATAAATGCTTGTGAGATCTTTAAATGACTATTTAATAGATCATTTCTTCAAAGTCCTTTCATCAAGATCAAGTTTAAAATACAAATACTTATTTGGATAAGGGAATCTTTTTACTTAATTACCTTGAAAACTTTCACCTAACTTTAGTGTCAGGAGACAGAGTAAGCATGAATTATTCTCTCACATTTACTGCTGCATATTGTTTAAAATTTGCACAATGTTTTCTTGAGGCCAAAAGCATTGATACCTGGAAAAACATGACATTGCTCCTTATAAATACAGGAATATTCTCATCCTAAGTACAACAGCCCATAATAGGTAGGAGGCTCAATTTCCTAACAATCCTTTCTTGTTTGCCAGTTTTCTAGAATAAATATACTCCTAATCTCAGGCACAGCAAATGAATAAAATTACTCTGTCTTTTGATTTGATACCATATGCAGCTTTTGCCAAAGTCTCACAAGCAAAACAAGCCCCAAAAAGCACCATGCACGTGCATCTATAAAAAGAAAATTAGCAAAAAGCATGCACCTTGATCTGGAAAAAGCATGTACTTTGATCTGCTGAAGCAGATCCTGGGAATCAGGACTGGGATGGTAGCTGATTAGAACAGTTGCTAAGGGCTTTGTTGGTTGCTGCAGGCCTGAAACTATGCACTTGGAAATATGCACAGTTTTACAATCACAGCTGATAATACATAAATTAATGCTCCATTTCGTAGAGCTTCAAGAATTTCACAGTATACCAAAGGGACATAAGAAAAATATCATTGAATACAGATTTCATATATACCTAAAAATACCTTAATTCATAACAGGGATTATGATTGCTAAAAGTAGCTACATAGTTTTGCACACCGAATTAGAAATTCATAGCCAAGATAACAAAACTTGAGAATGGTGACATTAAAAAAAATTAGAATATTTTTAAAGGAAATATCAGAAGTAAGGGAGAGAATCCTTACAACAAAATTCTGGGAAACAAAATTCTAAGAATTTCTGAACTATAAAGTGCAAATATCCCTGTATTCAAGAAATAATATACCATTTTAAAAAGATTTCTCCCACAGAGACAGACAAGATGAAAATGCTGGCTATAGTCTCTGCCTATTACTTCCACCCTTTTTCCAGAATGTTTCCATCAGTGCAATATCTTTATAAAAAACTAAAGGATTGTTTTTCTCCCTGTCCTGCACTCCCACTCTCTTAGATAAAATTATTAATATTTTTAGGGTTAATATTTAATAGCAGTGTGAAAAAGTTCTAAACATCAGTGCTGTAATATGTTCACTGAATAATGACACAGAAATGAGGCACAAATAATTCATTTTACCCCTCCAAAAATCCTGAGAAACCAATTCAATAACTGTCTCACACCAATAAACAACAACTTCACCCTATCGTTTCTAATTCCCACAAAATAACACTATTCACAAAAGGATACCCTACAGAGCTGACTGACCTGCTGCAAAGCATCCACTAATCAGCTATAATTTGGCCAGTTTAAAAGATTATTGAAAAGCACCACACACAGGATCTAAATCTTCTAAAAATAAGGAACTGCTTTCTATTTTGCAAAAGGTATGCAGGACTACTAATTTGCATCTTCCAATAAATTATGCATGGTTAAGCAGACACATCTTTGAGCATTTAATCTTTTCACTGCCATATCCACACAGAAATCATTTTCTCTGACAAATTTGTTTATGAATATTTAATATGCTTTAAGGATTACAGCTAATAATGCTAGCTTCTAATGGCAGCTAATGTACTTGAAAGATACATAACCATCTTAAATATTTTATTCTATCCTTGCTGGCTTTATTTCTGCAGATTGAGTTCTCATGTAAATCCTTACATAAAACATAAAAACACTAACAGACTCACTGCTACCATAGAAATATTAATATCTAGGAGTGCAATTATAAAATACTCCACTGAAAAGCATGCAGATAGATTGCCATCAGCATAAAAATAGAAATGATAAAGCAAAAATGTTTCATTTCTACTTACCCAGTGTTGTTCAACGTTTGTCCAAAAAGATCATTTTGTAAGATATTTGGAGGGGATGAGAAAACCCCATGAAAATGAGATAAAACAGAATTGCAGACCTGGCGCAGTGTTTCAAATTGCATTTTCTCTCTTTCTTTCCCTTCTATTTTTCTTCACCACCTGTCTTAAAAGTCATGTATTTTGTACACACCATCAAATACAAATAAGCCAATCAAGTTCCATATTTCTCCTGATCTCTGTAAAAACTGTGCCTAAATGTGCAGGGGCTGATAGTTAATTGTACAGTCATTATTCTTCTAATTCAGTCGTAGAAGATTTAGTACCCGAGCGGCTTTCTCCTGACTGTAGCAAGAATTCTAAACAGCAGTAAGCTTTTTGGGCATTCCCAGCTGAAGTGTGAAGCTGAGCTGCTTTCATGTACTCTACTCATATTTCTCTAAGCCTATTAAAAACACGCAGTGAATAGATGCTGTCGTCAGGAGTTTCAGCACATCTGGCTGCCAGCAATAAAATCTCAGAAGTAAAAAAAAGGAGGACAAGGCATCCTCACACTGTTACTACTGTCTAAGAGGAGGAGGATTTCTGCATCTTCCCCTCCTCCTTCCCTCCCCTGTAAAAATGACTAATATCCGTGACCATGTATGTAGAATTCTTAATATTTTTTTAATGTAAAGGCAGCTCTAAAGGGCAGAAAGACCACTCTAAAAATATTCTTCATAATAAACAACATGTAGCACTGAGACTGTAACAACAGATCTTTTATCTCATATCTGAAAAGCTATACTGTGTCTGAGATAACAGGTTTTTCAGTGCAAACATTTAAATGTAGTATCGATTCGTGTATAGGGAAGCAAACAGTATACGTTCTATAGGAAACCACTCTGTCAGGGACTGGACATACAGCACCAAGGCAATGATCCACCCTGCAAACTCAAACAATTACTAAAAGGAATGGCTGCATTATACATAAGCACTGCATTTTAAAATGAGACATCTTCAGTGTCTTTTAAAAGTTTATTGCACTGAATCAGCCATGATACAGCTGAGAAAAATCAATCACTTCTTAGGGTGCTCCAAACCTCTCTACTTCCAGGAAAACCCACTATTTTAGGAGCCTGTGTACTGGTACACATAAGTGTCAGGTATCAAAGAGCAAGAAGAAGAATCTGTCGTCTAACAGAACAGAGTGAGATTTTGCAACATAATGTGCATTGTGAATACCATGAAATGTACAGAAAATAAGTATCCCTGACTAAAAACCTTTTTTTCCGCTTTTCTTTCAACGCTTGTGCCAGAGGATGACATTACATAACAGTACAGAAAATATTGTATCACTGTCAAATTGAAAAAAAAATTTAAAATATTTTCTTTATTATATCTTGTTTTCTTCTCACAGCTTTTAACATCTTAGCAGTAATTACAAAATCTGCATATAAACCAACATAAAATGAAGTCCATTATTAAAGCTCTTCCACTGAAAACAATATGAATCTCAGATGATGTGGGAATAAACATCTTTCCAGCTAATTCAAGTGTGTTGATGTGCTCGGAAGGAAGAAGCCATCTAGGCTTCTTTGGCCAGAAGGATGGCAGCTACAACACAGATTTTTAAAGAAAAAAGAAACAGGAACAAATTCATCTCTTGTCCCCCCCTCCAAAAAAGATATGTAAGACTCCCCACTACTGCCCATGTTAATTTTTTTTTTTTTTTAATTGTAAAAATATGTGCTATTAAAGCTGTCTGCAAAACTTGTATGAAACCCTACAAAAGACTACCCAAAATAGTTTTTAATACCTGCATTTCTGTCCATAGCATACTGTGCATTATGGAAGCCTTTGTATTTGATCAATGTATTACAAATTGTGATAAAAGTAATAGGCTCTATGTCTGTCAAAGCTGGTAAATTTTGAGATCCTGAAATAGGAATTGATGGATATTTGTGGCTATCTTGCTATAATAACATGAAAAAGTAATACTTGGATACCACCTTACCTATAATACAGAGAATTTGTGTTTGGAATGCAAGAAAATTTGCCTTTACATTCATTCCATCAAAAAATCCCGAATTTCCTTATCTGCTCCAAGAAAGAGAATTGTCTTGCCACAAAAGATTCAAGTCATTCCAATCAGTATAATATGCACCCCTTAACAGTTCAGAGACAATGTCGGCCATGGAGTAGGGACAAGACCAGTATTTTATCATACTTTACCATTTTGTTATGTGCTTTATGAATGGTCATCACAGTCAAAATACTCCTGCAGTAGCCACCAAGTTCTGAACATCTGACATTTATCGTTCTATGTCTTCATTCTCAGATATTTAAAATGGAAAATATGGCATACATTCTTGTTTTTTTCCTTTTTCCTATTTTTTTTAAGATTGTTCTAAAACTACCAACAAAAGACACACACTTGAAACTTTTAGTTTTTAATTTAATTTTGGGGTACGGAATAGAGGGTACTCTGCAGATATTCATGCATGTAAAATGTTTCATAGGGCAAAAATAAAAGCAAAAAGATAGTTTTAAAAGCAAATACTTTATAGTTGCTGCTAGCAGAAAATTCAGTTATAATGAAATGGAGTTTGTGCATATACATATTTTTCCAGACATCTGAAATTTTCATCAAAATGGAATTTACTGTTGATTTAAAATGCTATTTTTTATTTCAGAGCATGAAAATTAATGGTACAGAATAAAGCAGAATTACCTTTCTTTCCTGGCCCTTCTCATGCACTCCAAGAGATCCTTTAGCCAATAAACAATCACTTCCTGTATTTATTAGGGGGCCTACAGTATTGTGTTGACCCTATAATGTGGACTTCCTACTAACATCTCTTTTCAGGTACTTCCACCTTTTCCAAAATTTCACCATTCATCTGAGAAGAATTGAGGAAGTCAGGAGACCTGACAAGAAGAGGCTGAAAGGAATGGAATAAAGGAGCATGAGCAGAGTAGGCTCTGCCCACTGAAGTACCCATCCTTTGACAACCAGAATGCAACTGACAATCAAAAGAACTCAGTAGAACCACACATAAAATTTATTTTCTGTACATTGATACTGTTTGAGAACAAGATAGGTACTAGTCACCTTATGTCAATGATGTTACAGATCTTAAATACGTCACTGTTTCTTATGCTAAAAATTCCTGTTGTGAAGGGCAGTGATTTAGCATAACTTCTAAGATTCAGGAAATTATACCCTCAGCATTCCCAAATTAAAAGCTTCACATGAGAATACTGGAAATGACAGTGATTAGTTCTCTACCTATTTGATATTTAGCTTGGTATTTCCTTTTCTGTCCTTCAGGGCTCTCACTCTACACTCTCTAATACCTGTGTTAGAAGAAAAAGAGGTCCTACATGCACAGGTGTCTTTTTTTCTTTGGAACACCCCTAATTGTGTACTTAATAAGCACCAGGTAAGCCAAGCACTGCTCAAGTACTTGTGTTACTAGCATCTCCTATCCTTTGAGGGCTTCATTTTGACAGTGATCTTTATTATGGTATTTGGTGTATTTATACTTGCAAAATTATATATGTACGCACTCTTGCTATTCATAGTTTAATAATAATAAATTTCATTTCCAGACCAATTTTATAGAGGATTTCATAGAAATGAAGACCAAGTACTTTAAGATATTGCAGAGAAAGAGCAAAATGAGTACCAGATAGTCTGAACAACTACCTGACATGGCTGACAGCCTACTTCAAAATGAAAAGACAAGCCTGAGAAAGCATCATTGGATCCATTAAGCCAAACTACATTGAGATCCATACACATATCTCTTTCTGTAGCCAAACTGAATCTTAATAAGCACCCAGCAGCTACAGGTTTTTAAGAAGAAAAATTATTCTAGAAAGCTCCCAAATATGGGCATTTTCCAATTTTTAAAAAATATTTCTATTTCAAACATAAGACTAAGCTTCCTTGAATTTATTCTAGATTTCAGAAACATGAATTTAATCTACAAAAAAGTTGACAATACATACAAATATGTTGTCTCAAACATTACTTACATGCATCACCTCTTATTATAGGCATATAAAAAAGATTTCACAGGACGTTGTATTTTAATCAAGGTAAAGTCATACAACCCTGTTAAAGCTACACATTACAGCTTATAAGGCAAAGATTCTTCCGTGATAAAAGATATTATCAAGAACAATTTTGGACTGAATTCCATTCTAATCTACTGGATAGTAAGTAAGTATAGTTTGATGGAAAAAGCAGAAGGAAATGGTACATATGAGTCACCAGAAGTTTGGGGATAAAACTGGGATTTTTTAAATGTACAGAAAGTCTAATAGCTACTGTTTTTTCCATCTAGATACTACAAAAAATTTTATAATTAATAGCACATAAATACCTGTATTACACCACCTAGCACATAAATACCTGTGTTACACCACCACTGCTCTCCCATATGCCCTCATCAAAGCATTTCATTAAATACTCATGATTAAATATTTTTGACTGACATTCATTGTGAAAAGAAAAAATTTCTGAACAAATTCTTTTCAAACAGATAAGTTAACTATAGTGGCCTTAAACAGTAGATAATGTCACATTATTACTTTTTATCAGACTACTCTTTTTGAGTCAGCAAACTGATGCGCCAAGGTGGGACATGATTTTAAGGAATATTGGAAATTCCATTCAAGGATGGGCATTTCACTTCACTACTGCAAGTGAAATGCAAACAGACTTTCTTTTTGCATAAAGCACACACTCATTTGTATTTCATCATGTCAATGTTCAAAGGTTCCATTTCACAAGAGAAGTTTAGCAACTAATTCAAAATCTACAACTGTAAATTTAAACACATAACAACAGGAACCATAGAAGTCAGTATTCTGAATACCTCCTATAGGAAATAATAAAGAAAGGAATACTGAGAAAGCCTCAAACCCAAAAGGATAAAAGTACCTAAATCCAGGCTACAGGGAAGCATCAGTCTCTGTCCAAGAATTGTAAAAATGAATCCTCTCGTTGTGCTGGCACCTGAGCAGTCATTCAAAATGAACCATTCTTCTTATTACAGGATGTTGGGCAGTTAGAACAGTGCTAGGAAGCATGGAAAACTGAGTCCCAGGTTTCTCTACTGGCTTCCTAAAATATGCCCAAAAAAAAAAGTTCTTATCAACACCCTCCTGGTTATTCCTAAGGGAATTTGTCTTTGCTGTTGACGCTGTTCTCTCTCACGTAAAATAATTAAATATTGAAAGAACTATTTAATTCACTGAGTTAAACATTAACCAAGAATGGAAAAGTGATACTGATTTTAATCCTTGGTAGTCAGGTCACAGATCTACAATGGAAGATACTGAAATTCCAGCTAAGAGACCAACCCTTGTTACAGAAAATATCCACTACCAAAGTAAAGTAATATAAAAGAAAGTAAATTCATCCTCATCTTACAGAATAAAATATTGGTTTTTTCTTTCTCATGTTTTATTCTCGGTATCTTCACATCTATTTGTTTCTTTAATTTTTTTTAATTCCATCTGTTTTCATTTCATTCTTTTCAGTGTCCTTCTTCATATCTCTCCCATGTAGCCATTTAAAAGTAAGCTATACACTCCCTTTAGTATAAGTTACACTGTTTAAGCCAATATATGATATTTAGAAACCTGGACAGTCCGTTTATCCCTTTTCCCCTCCATATTACCATCTATTATCATGACTAATATGCTTGAGGAGACTAGTTAATTTCATAGGGCATAAGTAATTATATAGTTAAATTCCAGCAATCTCTGTGAAAATTTGTATCATTGCAAGAGGAGAAAGACCCCAGTCGATGTGCATAGAGGAAGAGTGGGTAGAACTGAGAGCCATTACTCATTGACTTTCACAGCAGAAAGACAGTCAAGAGTATGGTCAGCAAATAGCCACAACACTGCCATCTGAACTTTGACAAAATTATCAAAAGTGATAGGAAAAAATGCCTAAGTTATTGAGGTCCTCCACCACATCATAGAAGAAACAGGATAGAAAAACATGAGATACCATTATAGGCTGTACTGATTCTGGAGCTCATGGAACTGCCTTCCCAGGTGTATTTAACTTCCTCTTCTTCATTTTCCTTCAGACTTACTGTCACTGGCATCCCATGCACAAAGGACTCACAAAAGTTTATCTCCTGTTCCACCAGCAGTAATACCAAACAATGAAATAATAATAATTTATCCTCAGAATAAGCATTTCAAAAAACATTTAATTATCACAGTTGTAAGAGTATTCTCTATTAAATATTTTTGGGTATGAAGCTTAAGTGATATGATTAAGGCTGCAAGTATGAGTAATGTCACTGGTCCACACGAGGTGTGGACCCCAAGCTCTTCTCATACTTGCTGTGTAGGATACTAGAACTTTGCTGTTCCAAAATCTGTTGAGCTACACTCCTTGTATCATCAACTGTTTAAGTAGCCTAATTCCAGTGAAATCAGGGATAACACTGCATGCCAACAGTCTTTGGATTAAGGCCCAAAAGCGCAGTTCAACACTACGGCTCTAGCACGTTTCCAAATACTGGAACTGCTCTAGTGCCAGTGGAAGCAGGCTGTGCACTCTTCCTCAGTCACGACCTCGCCCAGCAAGTACAACAATACTCAAAAAGGTTAAGAGGATGCTCTGATTAACCTACTTACATTGAGGATAAAATAAGCTGTCAGTTTACCTTTAGCACCTTTACAGGTGTCTGGCTATGCCCATCTCTGAAAATTCTCATTACTTATGTCCTCAACACACAGGGAAAGAAAGGTAAGCAACTGTCTACTTTTTAATAAAAGAAAAAACTAACCTTGACATGTATAGATTCTTAAGGAAGTCAAGGAGTACAAAGTATATCAGCCTTTCAAAAAGCCAAGTCTTGATGGGAAATTCTAGATCAGCATTGGACTTGCTGAGCAGAGAAGTGACAACTTTCCTTAATTAGGAGTGCTGAGTTCTGTCAGGACACAAAGTAACTCATCTGCCTGCATCTCATCATGGTCTAAGTAAATGAAAGGAATTATCATTATCCACTGATCAGGATGGCTGTAAAAATTCCTAAAAAGTGGCAAGCAAGTTTAACATGATATTTTGCCTGCATACTTACTAGTTAGGAAAGAATACAGTCTACAAATAAAATACTCAGAAGCTGAGACTTTGTAATTTTTTTAAATCACTTTCTGTTTTACAAAATTCTTAATCTATGAAAGAAAAAAATAAAGACTTATGTAAGTTAAATGCCAAATGATTTAAAATAAATACTTTTACTGATAAAATAATTCTACATTTTTTTTAAAACTCAGACAACACAATGGTAGGTCA
The DNA here is from genome assembly GCA_013399225.1 of Rhipidura dahli. Taxonomy (NCBI): domain Eukaryota; kingdom Metazoa; phylum Chordata; class Aves; order Passeriformes; family Rhipiduridae; genus Rhipidura; species Rhipidura dahli. Next base: position 17,418 of record VXAC01000086.1, read on the forward strand.
AACTTTTTTCCTTACTCAGATACTAGGAAATGTGCCATATGTTCACTTGGGAAATCCTACTGTTAGGCCTGGTATGGACACGTACCAAAACTGGCACTGACCACACACAAATTGCGCATTTGAAGATGAGTAAGACAGAGGAAAAATCCAAAGAAATTAGACAAGGGAAATAGAAAAATTATTATTTGAAAACCTTTTGCTATTTATTATGATAGACTTATACCACAACAGCACTAATTCTTGAAATGAATCAGTAAGTATGCCTCACAACTGGGTATACCTCCCAGTATAATTATTTTTTAAGATATCTTTAAGATTAATAACTTTGACATATTGGTTAATTTCCTTAGCTCAATATAGATTAAGGCTTCTCAAACCTTTCTGCAGAATTCTCTTTAATACATTAGCTGAAAGGCAATATGGGAAATTTTATTTAAATATGACTAGGCATAGAATAGTTGAAAATAATTGCATAAAATGTACTATTTTAATTTCCCTTATCTTCTTCCTTCTGAACAGTTCACAATATATACAGCTTGCCTGATCTGCAATAAAACTCAGTGCCTTGTTCTACCTCACTTGTCTGTTCTGGGCATTTCTAAGTATTCCTTGCTTAGGGAAGTCTATGTTTATTAATGAAGATGTTACTGATTTTAGGCAGATTCTGAGGCTGAATTTAGACTGTTTGACCTTAATAACAAAGACAATCAGATTAATCCCACCTAAATGTAGATGACTAAGGAGTGCAGTTTAGAAAGCTAGTCACCTTTTTCTTCCTGTATAGTTAATAGAAAGAAAGAGGAACATGTAGGGGGGAAAAAATCATGTGACTCAAAATTGCATGAGCACCCAAAAATAGGTTTAATGAAGTGTTCTTATGCTTGTCTAATTTCTTTATTTATGAGGTAGGAATATAAATCTGTGGTTGCATTTCTATTGCTAGATCTGAGAACACTTTCCATTTTCTGCCTTAGCTGTGTTCTGACACCATACCTGAAAAAAATCCAGATGTGTGCATTCTCCCCTTTTTTCCAACTCATGCATTTTCCCCACATATAACACAGGCATTTTAGGGATCTTCATGGTTTCTAGCAAAACTCCTATTAATGGCAGATGTCACATATAAAAAAAAAGTCTTCAAATCCAGGGATACAGTGTTTTTAAACCACTATTCTGACCTAAGACATAATTTATATAAAGAGCTACTGAGGTAGAAATTGCATTTGGCAAACAAGAGAAACCAACCCATTTGTCTAATAAATGTACAAAGCATTTTGTCAAACTGTGATGATTCTATTTTGTACTAAAATAATTCATACATGCTACCTTTTTTTTTTTTTTTTTCATTTCTGCAGGGCTGGTCAGCTTCCTACAGGAGAAATACATCTCCACAAAATAAATTTCTGGAAACTCTGGGTCAAATGATGATCCCATAATCAGTTCTCTGCTTTCATCAGAGTTCTGACAGTTTACTGGAATGGCTAGGCACCCTAACCTTTTAGTAAGAATATATACATTTGTCCATGTTCATACATGTAGTGTATCATATATAAATAATATTTCTAAAAGTATTAAAGGAGTACTACTAAGGTGGAAGAACCAGAGTTAGAAAAGGTCTAGTAAGGCTTCATTCCCCTGGCTAAAGGAATAGCTCCTTTACCCAACAGGAACATCAAGTTTTTTATACACTGGTTGAAGAACTGGATACGAAAAGCTCAACATTCAGTAGATGCTTCACCTTGTAGAACGTGTGGTTTCAAACAGTGTATTTCAACTAATTTTACCTTCAGCTGACTTAAAATTAATTGATATTTCCTTGCACCTCATTATAGTACATGAATCCTGCTTTATGCCTCATTTGCAGTTCTGGATGGTTTACCAATGAGCTGTGTGTCACTAGACAAGAACTGCGGGCCCAGAACAGATATTTGATTGATTTCTGAAACAGTGCACTGAAAACTTCATCTGCTACAAAAGAGACTTCTGTTCTCCACTTTCATAAAAAGGGATCATTCTTCACCTTTCAAAAACACAAAAGGTTTTTAAAATACTACTAACAAAGTATTATTCATGATTAATAATGTAAAATACTAATAACAGAACCTGAAGATACACTCACTAACAGTTTCCAGATACCTGTCTTTCCTCTCCATTTCAGGATGAGGTATTCAAGGTGCAAGTTGATTTCTTCAGTGCTCACAGGCAGTTTGTACTTATATCCCTTATTCTCCAAGTTATAGAAATTTAAACAATCAGCAAAAAACAAATCCTACAACAGTCCAATGATGATTGCCAACTACATAAATGCTCCCAGCACAGAAATTATTCCAATACGCACACTCAGATGAAGAGATAATGTCTTCTTCATGAAAGACACAGTTACCACTGTTATGACATCCTTTGCACAAGCTCTTTTTTGGTGAGCAGGCTAATCATAAAGTTCCTTGTTATGTGAAGAAAGTAACAATTACATTGATCTTGAAATCCATGGTGGTTATATACTGCAAAAATTGCCTCTCATTTACAATGATTTTGGGAGTTTAATTAATTTTTAGAAATTACTTTTATTCACTTGGAAAATATCTTGAGATTTATTGCTGTATCTCTACTTTCAGATGACTGGGTCCAAACTTGTATTGGGTGTCAGTGTGTCCAGGTGATCGGTGATGGAAACAAAGACTAATATATGTGCAAACTAAAAGATAGATCATTGTCCAAATGACAGTAAGATTAAGATCAGTCTTTTCATTTAGTTTAACAGAAGCTATGACAACACATCTATGCACTAGATTGTTTATTAATTTTTGCTCTTCAGTACACTGATAAAAAATTTGAGCCTTCCATATCTTGGGGATGAGTTCAAAGAGACTAATTTATCTTCCTTTCATGTCATTATGAGATTTATGGTCTCCTGGGTCGCTCCTATATTCAGCTTATTGGAATACCAGAAGACTATTTTCCTGATGATCACACACTTCTGGAATTTATTTCCTTTGACAATGTCATGGAGCCTAGGTTTTATAAGCATTAAGACTGTGTAAATATTTTATTTTGGAAAGATTTCCACTTAATACAGGAGTTCTATTTTAGTGGAATAAAGGGAGCATTGGCCACTTGGGAAGGGAGTTAGGGTTAATTTCATAATTGATTGTTGTAACTGTAAGGCTTCATGATACTTGGTGACATACCACAGAATAAATTTCTAAATTAATCTCATTTTCAGAGAGGAAAAAAGTGCTTCTGAAAGTAAAATCTGTATGCCACATAGAGAGTGAAATTCAAAATCCCTGTCTTGAGTGAAATATCCTGGTTTGGTTAGCTTCACCAGGCTTAATGCTGAAAACAACTGACGGGTTTTGGGAATATCTACCAAAAGGACACAAACATTCTCATAAATGATCTTAGTTACTTGAAGGAGAAGCAAAGAAGTCAAGCAGGTAAAACTGACCCAGATCTATGTTAGTGCATCAGTCATTACTGCAATGCAGTTTATCAGTATCCAAAACAAATCTGTTTGAGAAGTTGAGATTCTATTAGTACTGCACTTAATATCCAAAGCTCCAGAGTTTGTTTTGAGTCCCATCTACAAAATATTCCTATCTTTTCCATTATTTAAGTGATGTATCTTCCTCTTTTCCTTCTTGTTCTGGTTCTCAAGGTCTTTATAATTGATATCCTAATTTTGGAAAGAATGTTGGCATTAAAACAAAATCTGCTGGGTAGAAATTAAATTATTCTTTACTTCAATTTTACTTTATTCAGAAGATTAAATATCTTGCTTCAAATATTGATATATATTTTGTAAATGAAAGTCAATTCTTCTGTCTTCATTGTATGTACTTGAGACATGAGAAGCACCCACAATATACATTGTTTCATAAGAAATGCATATCCAAGTTAAATTTGGTTTCTTTCAAGAATAACTTTTTGTTCTAGATCCTGTTAATAAATGGTACAGGAAGATTAATCACTACATGTCCATTTTAGGAAGAAAAGGCAATTACCTCATACTAGTGAGGAGGTGGAATTACTGAACTAACCTTTGAGTTGTCAGATTTCTTATATTCAAGGGTTGAGATTGTTGAACTAATTGTGAGTCCTCTTCTAGCTTAAATATTTTACACAGTTCTAACTGCAGCATAAAGATACAACCGAAGCAGGTCACTTTTTGTCAGCCAAGCACCTCATGCCAGAGTCAAAAAGATTCAATTAAAATTAATCTACCTCTTGGAAAAAAAAAAACGGGTTGTGCACTGATTTGGAACTTTAGAATGCAATGTCTTTCTGAAGCTTCCCAAACTATTTGGCATTATAAAGCAAATCAGATGGTTTTTGCTTTAATCTCCTCTGCCTTGCTGGGTATTTTAAAAATTAAAGTGATCATCAAGAACTCTTTTAAAGTCCAGCATTTTCACAAAGTCATTACAAACGTAACCTCTTGCAGTTAAAATGAACTTTTCTATCCCAACATTGCCATAAAAATTCTTTTCCTTGCCATTTTCTTTTCACAAAGAGAATGGGGTTTCTGCAGCAAAGTTCATGTTTCATCCTATTTCAAGCTGCATAACAGAAACTTGCTTAGGCAGATAAATTACATCTAGGGACCAATTCAAGCATAAAACACCAGCTGACTAAACACTGGACCAGAAATTTGGAAAACTGTGTTTGGAGCAACTTAACCTCTTGATATCCTATGAAGATGATACAGTGACTGAGGTCCCTAATAGCATTTTCAGGAAGCTCAGTGCTGCAGAACTGGGCACTTGCTGATGTCATTTTCTAAAAACACCAGGGCATGATTACAGGGCACAGTGCTGCATAGTGCAGGAAGTCAGAACAAGTTCCATGTATACACAACCCACTGAATATCATATACAGATATTACCTTGGATTTTAAAACTCCACTTTAAGAGTTACCGACTTCAGGTCACCTACATTTTCTACTTAACTTGAAATGACATTGTACTGCACTAATTTGCTGAAACTATTCCCTTAAAATGTCTGTGGCTGTCTTCATTCTGGTTCATAAAGAATGCAGAAAGCTCTGGGGTTTTTTTTCTGAAAGGCACAAAATTAAGATTTCTCAAAGCTTGGGAGAGAAGTGTCCAATTAGTTCACCACAAAACTGAAAGGACACTTAAAAAGGTTGCAAAATCGTTGGTTGTAAAGTGAGGAAAAGAAGTGAACTACATCAAGGGGAAAGTAAAAGAAGTGGCATAGAGAAGAAAAGAATGTCTGTCTTTAGGTGGAAAAAGATCATGGGTTTATCTTTGAAAGCACTTTCAGTGTCTAGCCAGCATTTGGTTTTGTTTCTCACACCAGTGAGAAAAAGATGGTGATACACAAAAGAAATGAGGCAATGAAACAACTAACTAAATAATTCTGTAAGGACATTCCAGAGTAAGCAAAGGGATGAAAGGATTTTTCTTGAAGAAGTGAGAGAAAAAGAAACAGAATAATCATGCTAAAGACAAGGTATTAAAGAAAATTGTATAGCTTAATAAGGTAACTTCAAATTACAAAAATATGGTCACCTTGGTCCTATTAAATTAATTTTTGTTATATTTTTTCCTCAAATCTGACTTAATAAAATAGATTGACAGCTACTAAAATTTTTAATCTCACCATGTAAAAGATAAGCGACAACTAAATTGCACTGCAGAAGTGATTTCTTTATCATTTGTGACTTCTAGAGACACAAAGGAAAAGCCAAAGAATTTGCACCAGTAGCAACTATGCAGATTCATTTTTTTATTTCAGTCTATATAGCTATGGTAAAAAGTATGAAAACAAAAAGCCATTCATTGAATTGCTTACTGAAGATCCCAGAATCACTTGGCTGCCAGAAACAACAACTTGTCTTAGCAGAGTTCTTTACCAACTGTTAGAAACTTCCCTCAGCTGCACTCCACAGATGTATCTTATTCACCTTCACACATCATTTTTTTAAATATTAAATTTTTTAAAACCTGTTCTTTATACTTCTTGAGAGAACTTAGCCTCCAAAGAACAGAGAACACTACAACAAGGATTATGAGCACACTGTAAGCTCTAACATTCAAGTTTATGCAAGGTCAACAAAACTGCACTTCAAGAAAACTTGCTCAACCCAGAAAGGTATTGGCCTCATTAATTTTAAAAAATAGTTTATAAATGCTGCTACCCTCAATTTTTTCTGATATTGCTTTTTTACAGGATCAGCTTAGTTAAAAGCAGAGCTACATTTAGTGTCAGAAATGTTAGCTGCAATCAGTACAAAATGCAAATGTTTAATATTCTGATACAGATATCTGTGCTTATAGATTTAGGTTATTAACAGTCTTTTAGAACAGGTAAAGACATAGCTGTGCTATACAGAAATGTAGCATTACAATGGAAGGTCAAACTCCCTTTCAAAGGCACCAAGTATCAGCACTGAATATCCAGACTTTCCTGAGCTCAGGATTGAGAGAAGTCAAATAAGAAATGATAGCTTTCAATAAGCAGCATGCAACAAACGTCAATTGAGAAAAAAATAATCAGTAACAGTAAGCAAAATAAAAACATCATGTTGTAATGGAATTATTTTTGAAAAGGCTCTCTACTGAAAACTGTGAAAATGAAATTCCCTAAAATCAACATGAGATTAGCTCATTGCAGAGAATGATTGCAGCTGAGTTAACATTGTCACTTAAAGCTGGAATGAAATATTTTTGTTATGTTCTGAATTAAAACACTAGTGTTTGAAAAGGAACACGGCAATTTTAGACTGTTTATTAAGGTAGGTTAGTTTTGCTACAGTTACAGAGTTTTTCTCTTCTCTTTCTCTCTTTTCCAAACAGATTTTCTCAAATAAAAGGATCCAAAATTGTAGATAACATTGGTCAGAGGCCCAATGCTTCTCAATACAGTTTCTACAGCTAGATAAACACTCACCTTAAAATAATAATAAAAGATACCTTTTAACAAAAATAATCAGTTAGATCAAAAAAAAAAAAAAAAAAAACAGGAGGAAGGGAAGCAACGCACAGCTCAGAAAAACCAAACCACACTGAAGTCAGTCACAGAGTGGCTGCACATCCTGAACGTTGTGTCAGAGTTGACGCTGTTCATGTGAGCTGGAGATCCACAAAACCAGTATTAGGAGACAGAACTGTACAAGGAGTTTCATTTCTCAGAAAACAGACAGTTTTGCAAAGGTAATGGAGAGAAAAAGCTCCACCTCTTTTCCAGAAACTACAACAAAATGTGTGTGCTACAACCCACTGCAACCTAACAATGACAGGTAGAAAAAAAGTGTACCCACTATAAGCAGTCTGGACTGTTAATAGACAATGTAAATATCACTCAGGAACTCCTTTCAGAGATCTTGCATAACAAATTATATCAAAGTCCTTACTTATCTTCATAAGCAGGTGTAGCTTAATCCTTGTCATAAGTGTCTAATTATATCATTAAAATTTCTGCCTTAAAGGATTTCTGACTTTCTTGGACCCAAGGTACTTTTTCTCAATAATTAAATACTGCACTTTCTCTGGCTCTCTTCCCATAAATTCCTATTGCTTCCTCTGGCCATAGTTATTATTAAATTATCTTTTAATGTCATTTGAGATTGAGACAGCAGATAAACTTAACTTCAGTTTCTACCTGAAAACTGGAACAGCCATTAAATGCTGATCCACACCCTTAGTCCTATGTGTAGATGAATTAAATGATTAAAAGAGCAGTCCTGTGAAAAAAAAATTATTTGTTCTAAACTGTTATCTCAAGAATCATAGAAAACATACAATGAAATGAAAGCACAAGAAACAAAAGCAAAACTACTGACATTAGTTTTAAGATTGACATTGGTTTTACTTTAAAGCTCTAAGGACTATTACAGTGGGGAAAATGCTGGAATGGGAGTAGGAAGATGAATATAAAACCTTATTTAGATGCAGTTCAAATCCTGTAAAACTTAAATCTTTAGCTAATATGTTAAAAATACTGTAGGGTACATCTAAAGCCCTTTGCATCCTGTTCTAGCACCAGGGAAAGTCACTGAGAGGTCCTTGCAGTCATGCGTGGAAATGAATACTGATTCAATTTTAAACTCAACCTGCAGAATTCTTGTATGGAGTATTAGATTTATTCATTAAGTGAAAGAATGTAATTATGCTTTTCAACAGTTGTGGGGGTTTTGCTACTGTGGTGGTCAACAATCTTAAAAGAAGTCATAAAACTTTTATATCTTATATAAAGAATTCTAAAAGGTTTAGAGACCCCGTTGTCTGAGCATGAACAAATCTGCACACAGCTTTATCAGTCTGACTCTTGAATAACAACACACTTATTTTAAATACTGTCTCTACACAATTATTTTAATATTTCTCACTGTCTCTAAATATGTCAGCAGGTAAAAAAACAGGTAAAAGAGTTAAAATACCTCTATTTTACTTTAAAATCAAGTAAAATATTTTGCTTTCAAATATGCTTAGTCTCCGCAGGTCCAAGTAAAGACAGCTGGCCTAGAAATCTATCAACTCAGGTACTCAGAAAAAATCAAAATCAGAGGTTGCACTACAGTGACGTGTCATAAGTGCTGCAAAAGAAAAACAGCGATAATCTCAAGAAATGGGCAGTTTCCAGCCTTTCCAAAAGAAGTATAATTTACTGACTTTAATGTTACAATGTCTTATTTTAAATTGCAATAAATACCATCAGTGCTGTTCTCAGTGTCAGTTGTTCATGATCCAGTAATTAAAGAAGAATCGTTTTAAAAAGATACAGACATGAAACAGATGGACACACATTTCATTTTTTAATTCATGCTGCTCTTTCACATTTCTCGTCTTATGCCTGCTTTTTCCTCTCTACTCCTTTTCTCTCTTGTTTTGGTCTCTTCTTTCCTCTCTTTTCACACCCTGACATCCCCAACTGCAGTCCCAAAAGACAGATGCTATGCTGCCAACTCACACTGGCATTCCTCCCAAGAATGGAAGGAAAGGAACACAGGAAACCACTTTCATGCTACTGCCATTGGTAACACATTAGAATAAAGTTTTTTATGTGGGAAGCACATGTATACATTTCATAAAGAACACATGCACAAGTCCTGCATCTTCAGACCCAAGTAGCCTCAACAGTCTTGTTTGCATTTCTCTCTGACAAAAAAATTCATTCTCCAAGCCCACTATATAGTGTGTAGAAACCACAATAACCACTCTGAGGCAAGAGGGTTGATAGAAAATAACCCCCCAAATACATATATATCTCTGAAAGAAGACAAGGAAGAGGGAAGTAGGATGTATCTTTACTGTGTCTGCTGGCCTGGAAAATAAATACCGCTGTTGTGCAACTCTGCAGCTGCTCACTCTCTCAATTTGTTGTTTTCATTCTGGTTTTTATGATTTAATCTCATATCCTTACAGTTAATCTGAAGAGGGTTCAGGCAGCTTTATTTATTAGTCTTGCTTCAGATCATGAGCTTACAGATCATGATCTTTCCCTGTACCAAGAACCAATTCTCTTTTTGTGACAAGGCTCCCCCTCTGATAGATGTAGCAGGAATAAATTGACTCAGGACACATTAAAATGAACTTTCTCACTAATATTTTCACTTTCTGTTTTTTCATTGAATCTCATGAAAAATATCCTTTAGGAAGTTTTTCTACCACTAATACAATGCATGACAAATATATACTGTAAAATTAAAGTTATCACTTTCAAATTTTGAAGAAATTTTTGGATTCATAAAATACAGATTGGGGAAAATAATAATAATTTTTTAAAACCCTGTAAAATTCACATCTACCTGAACTACATAACACCATTTCAGATATATATTAACAGCTGTGTCATTGTAACCTTGCTTTGGGAAGATGCATGATAGTTTACTACTTTTAGTGAGTTATGTCTATGTACAGAATAAAAGTTTGTGAAGCAACACCTCTGAAATGTCACAAAATATTTACAATTTAAAACACTGAGTTCATATGTGGAAAATCACTGAAATGGCTTTACAGTGGATCCTACTAAGAGTAAGAAAAATAATTATTTTACAAGCCAAATATGGCAACACCACGTAAAGATCTAACAATTCAGACAAAGAGAATGAGAAATAAAAAAGCTTCCTATCAGCATTAAGGTTCCCTGTTTCCCACATTTTTATATTAGGACGTTGTTCACATTTAAATGGGACATTATAAACATGGGCTTTGGAATGAAGAAACCAACCATTTCACAAGCTGATTGCCTGCTGCAAAATGACTGAAAAAAAAAGATTATGTCTGTTCAAATTATTTTCCTGCTAGAAAGAAAACACATATTTGTTTGATGAATAGTGTAGGTCTTGGGAACAAAACACTACTTGAAAGATCTTGATGAAAATAAAATCAGACCCCTTTGTCTAATCCAGAATTAACGTGAATCTGTAGATCAAAGAACTGCAGCCATAAATCTACCATCTGGGCTCAGCAGACCTCAGAACAGACCTTCTGAGTTTATGGATTACAAAATAATATTTCACATTTCTTTGATTCACATCATTTTGCAGTTTTCAGGGAATCTAGTGGTACACTGCATCAGCATTCATACAACCAGCACACAAGCTTAAGTCTGTGAAAACCACTACACGTGATCACAGTTCAACTGTGCTTAGCAGGAAACCTGCATGTGGTACCAATTACATTAGTCTCACATCAAACAATGTCAAAAACACCATGGTCGTTTACTGAATCATACACATGTGCCTGCTGCCCCTGCCTTACCCACAGGTCTACTACATAAAAAGCAGTAAAAGCACCATAGGCCAGATTGTAAATGCTGTGGTAAAGAATTCAAACTCAAAGAGGGTGTATTTAGTCTAGATATAAGGAAGAAAATCTTCACAGTGAGGGTGGTGAGGCACTGGAACAGGTTGTCCAGAAAAGCTCTGGATGCTCCACCTCTGGAAATGCTCAAGGCCAGGCTGGATGGGGCTTTGAGCAGCCTGGTCTAGAGGAAGGTGTCCTTGCCCATGGCAGGTGGGGTGGCTCTAGGTGATTTTCAGGTTTCAGTCTAAGTCTATGAATCTATTACATGAACTAGAAAAAAATGTAATGAAAAACTGTTCTGTTCTTGGTAAGTACAACTTCCTTCTGAACATTTTTTTTTTCATTTTATGTTTTTTTCTGTAATGGATCCAATATAAGAAAAATGTCCTTGGAGAATGTGCAATCCAAAATCATCCCAGGCTTCTTCAGGAAACAAATTACAGATCAGTCAGAGAAGATCAATAATCAGGTACCTATCTATCTGTCTAAGCAGGCTGGGATCTATCAATTGCAAATGGGACTGTTGCTTACATCAAGGAAACAGAATACTAGTCTAATGGTTGAAACAATAAAATTTTAATGAAGAATAATAGGAAAAAATATGATGAGCACTACTCAAGAATGGAAAAACAAAAAAGCACATCCAGAAAAGACATAGTAAGTAATCAGACAGAAAGGATATTGATGATCCTGAGATTAAAGGAGTGAATGTTGCCCTTTACTCTGTGACCAACTTGTCTCCAGATGACCAAGATAAGATATATGACACTTGACTTAAAGAAGTACTAAGCAACGATTGCTGCAACACCCATGAAAGCTGTAAAGGTTAAAAAAAATTTGACAAAAAGAATGTATTTTACCTTTCTATTCAAATCATAACCCAAGTGTATAAAGTCTTATCAATACCATTTTTTTTTCACAAGTGGTTATTGGTTTTGATATTTTAAATTATTTTTGTGTCAAAACTAATGTCCTTGGGATTAAAAATAAGACAGAAAACATATTTCTCACTTTCTACTTACTTCCATTATTGTGATTGTGCAAGGCAAGCAACAACCACTTCTAAATACTTGAGACTTTTTTGTCTATTTCCTTATTATTTTGGACATTTTGAATGGTCATGTTTTTCTCAAAGAATTCCTTCATGTAGACAAATGGTCTAACATACTAGTTAGATGCTCAATTTCTGCATATACTTAGTTTAAGAATAGAAAAAAACTTGTCATGATGATCTCCCATACAACATTTTTCTCTATTGGTTGGTTTTTTCAGTTAATGTTAAAAAAAAGCCAAAACCCCTTAACATAAATATTCTAAAAGAAGACAGAAGCCCTTAGAAAAAGTTGTATAGAATTGCTTGAACAAAACATCAAGTTTCAAATAAATAAAATTATCTTACTTAATTTGATCAATAAGAAAAAGCATAGCATACATACATTTATAATTTTTATATTAAAAGTATATCAAATTAGGATATATATATTCTATGCATGACTTTGGTATAAAGAGAATGTATTATTTTCTGCTCTCAAAAGTAGTTGAATGTAATAAAAATGTTGAGTTTAAAGCCCAGCTAGCAAAAAAGTACCACACAGCTGCTTGTTCACTCCCTTCCAGTGAGACAGGAGAGAGTCAGAAGGGTAAAAGTTAGAAAACACATGAGTTGACATAAAGCCAGTTTAAAAGGTCAAGTAAAAGCCACTCACACAAGCAAAGCAAAACAAAGAATTAATTCAGTGCTTCCATGGGCAGGGAGGTGTTCAGCCATCTCCAGGAGAGCAGGGCCCATCAGGTGTAACAGTGACTTGGGAAGAAACTCCATCACTCCAAATGTCCCCCCTTCCTCCTCCTTCACCCCACTTTATTTACTGAGCATGACATCATATGTTCTGGAACATCCCTTTGGGCAGTTTGGATCCCCTGTCCCAGCTCAGGGCAGGTGTTGTCTCCTCCCAGCCCCCCATGCACCCCCAGCTTCCTCACCAGTGGGGCAGCATGAGAAGCAGAAAAGGCCTTGGCTCTGTGTAAGCCCTGCTCAGCAACAGCACAAACATCTCTATATTATCAACCCCATGTTCAGCCCAAATCCAAATCAGAGCTCCATAACAGCCACTGTAAAGAAAATTAATGCTACCCCAGCTGAAACCAACACAAACTGTAAGCCTTCCAGGTATTATTGATGAGAATAGCAATGGCACCACAGCACAGACAGACCCAAACCTAAAGTCTCTTCCCACCATTAAATTCTGGAGTAGTCTTTCTCAGAGCTGTCAATATTCTCCTCTAAAAGCCTGTTTGACCAGTAAGACTTTGGTTGGGCATCACAGAGGAATCTTTTTCATTAGGTCCAGGAAAAAATGTCTATGTGAGGAACATTAGAGAATAAAATTATTCAGAAGACCCTCTATCTTTCAGTAGCACATAACATATATCATATTCTAAGCATACTTGTATATGTTAATTAGAGAACATCAGTATTATTATCCAAATAAAACATGAAGAGGCCAATGACTGCAAAAACTATCTGAACTTAATAAATTGAGTAGAAGTGATCACAATCACCAAAATAGTTCTGATTTAAGGAACAAAGCCTACATTCTTCCCGTTGGAAAACATTACTTTATACTGCCCATGTTTTCATTTAATTCCACTTAGGCTAAATGCATACTGTGTATCTCAATTATATATTTATTTATACATCACTCTCTCCCTCCATGTTTCTGCATGCATATAATGTAAAAACACTTTCAGAGTTAAATGCTGCTGCTAACAAGGGTTTGGGATATTTTTTCATTACATGATCTATGATATTAATTTCCTGGCAAAATTAAGGGGCAAAAATGAACCACAAGAGAATCAGTCTGTGTCTTCTGCTCTCTAGTGTCAAGTTAGGGTGCCAGCTGTGTTTTTCAAAGATTACACATATAAATGAGGAGCACACAGGACTACTAAGTACTGAACCCAACAGCCAAAATCAGAGCAAACAGCAATAGGCAGAATAAGTTTAAAAAAAGGTTAGGTTAATTACATTTAATTTGTTCTCATGTAAGTCCAAAAACAGGAAATAAAATATGGTGGAATTTAAGAGGTGAGGAAAAAGCAAAACTATTTTAGTACTAAATGTAAAAGATACTATATAAATGTCTAACTTGTTTCATGCTCGCGGAATAAATGCTGTAATGAGGTTATATCTGGGCAGCTGAGAAAAGCTGCCAGCTTTACTGCTCTGGCTGCCAAATTCCAAGGCAGTTGGAGGTCTCTTGCACACGTGTGAGGATATCATTTCCATGGAAACACCTGAGCAACCTCACTCTCATCTTCCCTTCCCACCATATTTAAAGTTCTATGCCAGTGTTTCTTAGGAAAAAAATTTAATTCATTCAAAGAAACCACTTTTATTTTTGTGTTCCAGTAAAACTTAGCCACAGAGGTTGAGAGTTTTCCAGTGCCTTTTGTTATAATCATATCAAGAAAAAGGGAGGGAAGTTCCTGCTCCAGTCTCTGTCTAAGCTTATGTTCTTAATGTTCTTACTACATTAGCACTGATAAAGTTTCAAACAACTCAAGTAACACTAACATAAACCAGTGAAGGAAAAAATATTTATACTAATGACAGTAACTAACAGCAAGAAACTGAGAAACTCTGAAAAGGCTCAGGTCATTACACAAAAATTTCATCATCCTCAATACTATACACTGCAAGTACAACCAGATGTTTTAATTCAGTAGTCTGAACAGACACTGTCTTCCATTAATCTGCCTTTTTGAGTCCTATTTTGGATTACTAAAACTTTGCTATAAAGTTAGTGACCACAAAAGAAATACAGTAACATTCTACACAGCATAATGGCTGTGATTTGACAAAGCTGTGAGCACATGGACAAACTCTGTCACACTGCAGCTGTCATGTCCCCCATTTTTTCAGTGAGAAGGAATGAAGAGCACACACTGGCTATGACCATCTTATAAAAGACTTTTCAGTGCTGCTTCAAAATGCCCAGCGTGTATTTTATAGGCTACAGAATAAAAATAAGAAAAAATTCTAAAAGATAAACTCAAATTTGTAGCATAAATTCATCAGATCTTATCAGGATAAACATTAAATTCTTTCCTACCTGTCTGATGAGTCACTCGGTACTTGATGCTTTACTGTTGAACCATTCTTAATTGAGTCTTGTCTTGTGAGCCCTTGAGATCTGTTTTTGTCCAAAGCTTGTGTGGATATGTCACCTGGTGGTCCTTGGTACTGTGGATGCTCCTGCAGTTTTGCCTTTTTCTCCTGAGGTGCCTCCTCGTTCCGCAGAGCTCGAACACCTTCTTGGTCCGGCTGCTGTGGTGCGTGTGATCCGCTGTTATAGAACCAGGCTCCTGATTTTGTGAGGATTTCTTGTTGTTTTCGGCACAAGTTACATACCCACATTACCTGTTCAGACATATTTAAATGTAAAATCCATTAGCTTTTAAACACTGTATACAACATTTTCAGCAAGCACACATCAACTGACTGTTACCACTTCCAAAGGCAGAAAGACTACAGTTTTAGTTCTATTAAAATTACAATATCTTAACTACAATACTATAAAATATGTCTGTACACCCTTGGAGTAATTAGTTTTGGAAAAAAATAGAAACACACTATTTGGAAAAAAATACTTTTAGTCCTTTTTTGTTTCATTATTTACAATACAAGGGAAAACAACAGATAGTAGCAGTATAAAAGAACAGGTTCTAACACTAAGGTTCCAATGGTAATAAGTGTAAGCTTTGAAAATTAACACTATAATTTGAGGTTGATAGAAAAAATTAATTTAAAAGTTGTTAAACTTTTAATCCATTTTATTTCTCTCACTAACAGTAAGGAACTTTAGAAAGGGTCATCTGCTGTTGCAAACAAGTAATTTCATAATTCTCCAAAATGCTCTGCTGATTTACTTCCACAGTGGTCTATATCCTATGCTTACGTGAAGATGCTGACTTGAAGAAGTGACTTCAATTTCAAAGCAATCTTAAGTTAAAGCCATTTTCTAACTAAAATAACACAATGTATAAGGTGGTGTGTCTCTCCATAGGCACAATTTAGCTTTCACTATACGCTTACTAAATTACTAAGATTATTACAGCTTCCCAGTTGTGTGATCCTGCATATAGTAAGGGGCTTTTTTAGTATTCTAAAATGTACTTGTTTACAAAGCTTTTTTATCTGATCACCTTAGTCACATGATAGTTCAGGAAATCAACAACACCAATTATCTGTAAGTTAATTTCACATTCAGTTACTATGTTATATGAAAACAAATCAGGATGCAGTGAATCAAATACAACACACCAGTCATGAACACACTGGACCATTCAAACTGATTATCATGTTACCCTAAAATCTGGATTGTAGATAGCATTAATTCACTGCAAGTTTCATCCTTCACACCTTAATCTTCATTTTTTTAAGCCTTTGCTCAAGCTTTCCTTTTATTTTTCTTTTTCCTCTCTTTATGTATTTTTGTCTAAGTTCACAGACAAAATTGCACCTTTTGCTATATATTCCTTGAATGTCTACACTCGGCCTTCAATCTAGTTATCATGTCTCCAGTTCTAATCCTACAGCAAGCTGCCTTTTCTCCAGTGGTTCAGAGTACAGGACATTCAAAGGCTTACATCAGTGCTCATCACTCTTTTAAATGCAGCCAGCTCCATGGAATCACATTGAAGATGTAGTTTCTACCTCCACAATACATCTAGTTCAGTCCACTAGAAAAGGTTTCAGAAGCTGCAATCTGTATCTTGCTTTTATTCTTCAGGCTGTTATCTAATGGATAACTTGGGCCATGCTTCTAGTCAAATCTCACAATAAATCTTTCAATGAGAGCTTCATACAGAAGTTTTCGTGGATGAGAGGTTTATACTCAAACTAAAGTCACCAAGTGCCTCCTTCACAAACTGTTGGGCTGGGGCAGGAAAAGGAGGCATCACTTGCCCATTTAATGGTGGTGCTATGCCCCATTCTGGTGAACTTCCTTCTTATCTTTTTATAGGGCTGATGTCATTTAGGAGAACTCATTCTGCTTACATCAAAAAGACAGAACAAACCATCAAAGCACTGAGGACAAAATAGAGACACCCCCTCCCAAGTAGCAGCTTGTTCTCTGAGGTATATTAGATCATTAGAGGACATTCAAAGGCCAAAACTGTGTATGCTTCAGGCCTGGACATTATTCAAATACAAATTTACAAACAGGCCTATTTCACCTTTGCTAATTAAGTTAGAAAGTACATGAGAAAGCACCAAAGTGAAATTTCAGAACCCAAGACAGAAGTATTTTTGCCCTCTTTAATCAACAGCAGTTAAAAGGCTTTAATATTTCTGCTAGGTCTGTACACAGCTGAAAGTAGCTCTGAACTTCCCATGCATGTGACAGAGCAATGAAAGGAACAGATCCTAAACAACTATATGAGTATACAAATATATCACACCTTGAATGACAATGAGATAAAATCCACCAAAGTTCTCATTTGCTATTTTCACTTCTATTAGTAGAAATTAAATATCACAAAAACTAGATACTACAGTCAAACACCTGGGCAACTTTGTCCTTGTCTGACAGTCATATTTTGTCCCCAGACAATGGACTCCAGGATGACCAGTATTATTCTCTTGTACCCAACAGAATAAGAGTTCCCTCAGAATGATTATGATTTCCTATTGCCCCTTCTATAAGTAGAATCAGGAAGAGTACTCCTGACCTACCCTGACTCCTGAAAAGTTTATTTAGGGTATTTCAGATTGAAAAAAAATCAAACACATGGCAGTAAAATACATAGGCTCATGAATTTTGCGGATTTTTTTTTCTGCCTTTCTAGGAGCATTTAATGGTAATTGCAGATCACACTTCTGAAAAAGCCTTATTTCCAACATAATTTCAACATGCAGGATTTCGTAGTGTTAACCCTAACAGTCATAATTTTAGCTTCAAATAATCACACACCATGAGAAGAATAGGAACCGTCACACAGACAGAAATGTTTTGTGCTTTCAGTGAGCACAAAAATCACAAGCCCTCAAATAGTACTGGGCTAAATTGACTTCCCCATCTTATAAGAGCATGTAGAAGCAGTTTCACAATTTAAAAAATACTGGTAATTTACAGTGCAGACCTCTCAGTCAAATGAGAGACACACTTGTAAGATGGTATCATAAGAGCATAGGCAGGAAGGTGGCATGTTCCTGGGCAGGATTTCTTCTTCTTCCCCCAGGTGCCCGGGACAGAGTGCTGAGCAGCTCACACAGAGATGCAGAGCAGGTCTGTCTGTCCCTGCCAAGTCCCTGCCAGGACAGAGCATTTATTGGGACTGTGACAGCGGCACTGCAGAGAAGCAAAGACCACATGAGTGGGCTGTATGCTCAATACATGCATTTTGACAAACCTGCGAGGAGAAAACGTAGAATTTTCCCTTCTGAAACAGAAATTATAAAGCACTAATCCCTTAAATCTGAAATCTGCACTCCAGGGTAGGCACACTATCTACTGCACACATTTGCAAGTGTCCTAACCACCCTCCTACAAAGTTCAACAGTCATGAGTACATTATGTACACAAAAATCAGAGCTGCAATTTGTGGGTGTCAATCCTCCACACCAGAACACTGCCAATTTGAAAAGGAAACTATGGGGGAAAAATCTCCTCTCCAACGTTAAGCACTAGCTCAGAACTAGAGTCCTAGTGGCACTGGATCGGGATGTGTGTTTCCATAGGAAAGGCTGAAACACCACCTAGTGCATACAACAGGCATTGCTGAAGCTCAGTTCAAATCAACTTCTCATTGCTGAAAAGAATGCACAAAATATATCTGACGTTTTCACATGAACCCTTATATGCATTTTTTCAAAGAATAATTTCTTCTTTTTATATACAACACCGAAAAGAAGTATTCTAAATTTGGATTAGACAGATATACCTTAAACCTTCCATCTGCTTTCCATTCACAAAGGTTAGTTCTATACAGTGAACTAATAAGTTCTAACTCATTTTTGATTTCTTCACTATTTTTGGCAAGATTATTCATACTATGCTCCCACTTCTAACACTGCCCAACAGCTTTCATCACATACAATTAACATGTTTTACTACATGGGCCCATAAAACAAATTCTGCAAAACTTACAATAATCAGTCATTTCGCATCTACCTATCAGAAATAATGAATGCACAAAAAATCACCTGTGTTGTTCTAAAAAAGTTATTACAATTTGTTGTTCTTAGATAAAATTCTTCAAAAGACATTTGACACACCACTTTAACTTCAATAAATAGGAAATATATATTTATCAAGGAATTACATTTGCTGATATTTCAAGCGAAAGCAAAATGAAATTTAATAAAAGGATATAGTATGACATTCATTTTAGTATTTTCAGACAGATCATGTGAAAAGACAGCTACCTTACAAAACACCATTCACTATTCCTATAGTTATAGATGGCCTAACGCTAAATCCTGAGAACAAAATGGAAACCTTATTTCATTTAAGATAAGATTAAAAGGCTTAGTATATTTGATTATACATAAGCTTGAGTTTGATAGCTTTGACACTACAACCTAAGAATTAATTACACCAAATCCTCATCAGCCTTCAGAACATTACTTCAAGTTACGGGTGTGCCGAGATGAAAAATTGTACTGGAAGGCTTCCACATTATTTCACCAAATCTATTGGAGCTCACCTGCCTGGCACAAGCATCTAATATAAATTAGCATTATATTAACAGTTGCACTTGCTGCTATTACTCTTAAGCAAATTTAATATGTTTTCATTATATATGTGATTGAGTTGTTTTTTGGCTCTAATATTTCATGTAGGATATAATTCCTTTAAAATTATGTAAGGTAACAGGACTATAGCATAGGAAGAAAGGAGGCAACAAAAGGAGGAGTAGAAAAACTCTGCTTGGGTCATCAAGGTAACTAATGTTGATTACTAACACATTACTGCTAATCCTTCTTTTTCCTCCCTAATTTGTCACAGGTGCAAAACTTCATTACATCATGGAGCAGTGCAATGTTTGAAGCCACCCTCTTCTAAGGAAGTTTCTTTGAGGACACAGTACATCTCTCCATTAGTCACTATGCTGATGACAGAATCAGAGAATTGTTAGTGTTGGAAGGGACCTCTGGAGATCCTCCAGCCCAGCCCCTTTGCCAAGGCAGGGTCACCTGGAGCAGGTGGCATAGGAACATTTCCAGGTGGGTTTGGAATGTCTCCAGAGAGGGAGCGAGATCCCTGGGCGGCTTGTTCCAGTGCTTTGCCACTCTCAATGTTAGTAAGTTCTTCCTCAAGTTCAGGTGGAAATTCTTGTATTTTAGTTTGTGTCTGTTGCTCGTTGTCCTGTCACTGGGCCCACCAAAAGGAGTCCACATGCTGATGTGGAATAGACACTGCAAACCAGCACTGGCACTATGTAACATGGGTCACCTTCCTCTGTGCAGTCACAGAAACTAAAATTTACTGCAGCAAATCTGCTCCTTCTGCTTCAGGTAATATAGACCCAGGATCTGGAGGGGCCAGTGGTATCTTCCTTACCTCTAGTTCCTGTTTCTGCTAATCTGGCCTCATTTTGCCAATCTGAATGTAACAGTGTTTCCAAGGAACTGGAATAAGAGAGTGTCCTGGGTTTGGGACTGTGAGGATCCCTTTCAGTATCACTTCCCCCAGAAAATGAGATGGAACTGTTTTTCTGGTTATCTATTTTTTTCAGAATACATTAAGATCTCCCAAAATTTTCCAGTAAAATAACAACAACTTTATTAGTTGTCCCTGTCGAAAGTAAAACTTTTTCATCTTCTGCTTATTACTTAGAATTCAGTCTTCCTCGAATTGGATTGTAAGACTTCTAGAAGTTAGCTAAAAAAACCCATAAAATCTTATCTATTTGGTTCTATACACCACCAAAACATATCTCATGTTTGCACTAAAAAAACAATAATTGCCTTTTGCTCTCCCCATCTGAAGTCTATGTTCTCTCTTACAGCCAAGAGTACTGATTTACAGTACTGGTGAGGGAAAATCCGTGTTGTTTTCTGTGAGGTGTTTCCTTTAAAAACTTCTGGGTTGACATTTCTTTTTAATGAAAGTGTCTGTGACAGTGGAAGACTTATATATAGCATGTGCTATCCATAGCCAACACTCATATTTTTGGAAAACACAGAGGCTTTTGCAATGTCTCTAGGATTTCTTTGTAGAGACATAATTCTAGAGGTCCAGAATACAGACGCATCTTTTCCAGCCACTAAGATCTATTTTAAAGACACAAAATCATCATTTTGGAGTGAATGGAATAAATCTTTATACTCATACATTGTAAGCAGCAGAGTCTGGTTATACCTTTAATGAAACAGAAAGTCTTCCATTTCATTTTACTGCTCTGACTGTTCAGACAAGTCCCCTTTTCATTTCCTTCTGTTACATTAATGCATTTTGTCAGTGAAGTATATTACAGGAGCAAACTTAATCTCTGAATTTGTGACTTTTATAGAATTTGATAAAGATTACCTATTTTTTCAATATTTTGATATGCCACTAGTCTGTGCTATGGTACTGACTTCCATGTTACAATCAGTTTGACTGAATGCCAAATCTGCTATAATGTTTATTTGCCTTACATCTGTAATGACAAAGAGATAACGATAACCCAAAACTGTATTAAATATCAGAAGAATTCCAATACCATTTAAGAAAAGTGGGAAAGTTTACAATACTGGTATGAGAAATACACCTTTACATATATTTTTAGGGATATGTGTATCTGCACTACAAAAATTATTTGTACTGCGGGGGTGCCTGTATTTGCTCCTGACTTTGTAGTGAATGGATGTGTCATGTATGAAAAGTTATAATGGCCATACACAACCAAGTCAGCATGAAGTAAGTGTATCACTTCTTGTGCATGCACATGATACAGTATATATTTACATGGCACTGTCTTCCAAGAAAAAGAGAAAATTATGTGACTAGAACTTTTAAAAGGTACCCTATTTTGTACCAGTGGTGTCCTTATCCTAATGGATAGTGTATCTCTTTTGTATCACTCTTTTATTATCATTAGGACATATACTAGTAATTTTGTTCATACATTTTTTTCAACCTAGAGTATAATTTCTAATCCATGAGCAAAATTGCTTATATAATTATCAATTAAGACATTTGACTAGGAAAACAGATTATTTAGATTCACAAAAATGTGGGGAAAAAAACCCAGCACATGCACAGTAGGACTAGAAACTATTAGTTAGAACACTAATCTAGCTTAGTTAATACGAGCAGAGCACATCCTTCCTGAAGTATATTGCATAAAAAGAAGTTCATGTATAAAATATCTGATATTCTTCAAGATCTGTAAGGGCAATAATTCAGGTTTTTTCATTACAGCACAGGCACAACTCAACACTGTCCAGTCCATGCCAAGGAAGAGAATGCATAATTCCCACATAGTGCCATACTGACCACCCTCAGCTCCTTTGTGAGCTTTATGATTTCATTAGGAACTAGAATGGTGTACAGACTTCCAGTGAGACAACGGCTATTGTGACTTCAGGTATGACTTGGACATAGTACAAACTGGTCAATATTATGTCTCAACAAGTACAGCTGCACTGCTTCCAAAATGGAATTCATAAACCTACACAGTACTCCAGAGGGCCATGAGGGTTTATTAAATAAGTGCAGTGGGTTTGGCATGAAATTAACCTGCTCTAAGTGAACAGAGTTTACAACATGGTTCACAAACAATGTCTTTAACCTTGGAAATTTGAATAATTACTGAATATACGGAGAATATACAAACCAAGCTACACATTTACTACATTTTCAGATTTGTAACAGTCTCAGAAAAGCAAGAGAACTGAGCACACACTTCCTTCACTTTTCTTAGGAAACTTAAGCTCCTTAAGAATACTGGATAGGAAGAAACTTCATGGATTGCTTCCAGTTGCCTCCTGTTTCAAAGAAAAAAATCTTTTTTTTAAACTTCATAATTTAATACAATTTCATCTTAAATTTAACTATAAGTAGTGAGCCCAAAATCCATCAAAATGTTTTTCCAAGTCCTGCAGCTACAACAAAGAATGTCTTTCAGTTTCCAATGCTCACGTATTCCAAACTAGTTTATTTCTATTTATTCTTGTACCACTGTTGTCATTAAGTGTAAATAACTTCTTTCCCACCTCTGTGTCTACTGCCTGATGTTTTTATAGTGACCAATCTCACACCCTCTCTGCTTTCATTTTTCAAGACCAAATAGATTTTGCTCTTTGAGACTATGCCTATACTAGCAAGACATAACCCTGTCACAGGGCCAGGTGCTGGCCCAGGATTGCCTGCTAGCTCTTACCCTTCCTGGCACAGTCAGGCCTTTGCTAACCAGCATCTCCCAGACAATGCCAGCACACAGTGCAGGAGAACAGCATGGAGCAAAAACTGTTCCTAATAAGCAGCTTGCACTCAGTTACCTTGCTAAGGAAAGCAGAATTCAGGATTTTTGATTGAGACTGAGCCACACAGGAGTCCCTGGCCTGTAGCTCAGAGAAGAGAGCCTTATTAGTTCTTAAATTCCTGATTTTACACTTACTGGTATTTTATGGCACTCATTTTCACTACAGGAGTTCACAAGGTCATCTGGTTCTCTATTGTGCAGTATCCCATTGCTCCCCCGTGCTGATAAGCCTCCAGCTTTGTGTAACCAATGTATTTAATTACAGCGCTCTTGTTCTCTATGCCAAGGCCGTTAGTGAAAATATTACAGATCTTCCCCAGTATTAAGGCTTGAGGAACTCAACTAGGAAGTTGTTTACAGCTTTCCCCTCTATTTCTGTATTCAATTAATCCTCATTGTTTCAGTCTAGCCAGTAATTTCTGGTGGTCTAGTATAATTTAAGCTTCTACATAGATGTTAGTTATTTTTATGCTAACCCTTAGCCATTCCTGAACAAAACCAAGTTCCTTGAACTCCTTACTACAATTGTTTTTGCCTATTTGTTCCCTTAATTCCTCAAAAAATAAATCTCTCTGTTACAACAGTAAAGACTGTTCTTAGAGCAATTTTGCTCATGGATTAGAAATTTGTGAGGGAGAAAAGACAAATTTTCGGTAAAAAATACAAATAGGCAGTTATGTTTGGAAGAAGGTAATGCAAATAGGCATTAGAATTACTAACTTTTAAAATTTTTCTAGCAAAGTGATCGATGTTAACAGCTTTTACACTAATATAGAATGTCTGAAAATATTAAAGCATTTTTAAAATAAAATATTATTACAATAATTTCTTAAATATTTTAATAACAATTAATTATTATGAGCTATAATTATACTAAATATTTAAATTTGGGACAGAGTAGAAATAATCCAAATCACACTTCCAAGTTGTTTTATTTTACCAAGACTTTTACTCTCAAAGGCAATGTTAAATAATATTCAAATATCTTAAAATGATTTCATTTTGAGATTTTTGTTTCCTAAAAGTCTCAATTAGATGGTATTTATGCCTCTTTGTGTTCAAAAATCTGTACCAATGTCCCAGCTTCATTAAGGGACCAGCTAATAAAAATAACAAATGATCTGCAGCCCAGAGGTGTTGAGCATATTCATTAATTAACACTTGTAAACCATCTGAAGATGAATGGCACTAAGTGTTTACAAGTTATTTATAAATATAAGACACAACATCAATATCAAAAAGGGACCAAAAGGGAGGAAATGTGGCAGGACCACAATAAGCCTGGGGTCTGTATGCAGATGGCACTAAAATGAAATCAACAGAATTACACCATTTACATCATCTGTGTCATCATTCATTACTGAAATTGTCTGAGAAGAATGAAAGATTCAACTCTAATGAAATGTAACATAATGGTAATAGAAAAATTGAGATGCTTATCATGTAGTTACTGCTATATTGAATTCCATATAAACATTCTTCAACTTTACATGAACTTTCTGCCTGGGCTCTAACAATGTAGTCACACCAGCACAGCTCTCAGACAAAACATAAAACATATAGTATAATAGAATATGTTGAGTTGGAAGGGATCCATAAAGAGCATCAACTCCAACTCCCTGCTCCTCAAAGGACTGACTGAAACTGAACCATATCATCGTGAGCATTATCCGGATGCTCCTGGAACAAGCTTGGTGCCATGTCTAGTTCTCTAGGGAGACTGTTCCACTGACCAACCACCCTCTGGGTGAAGAACCTTTTCCTAATGCCCAATCTGAAGCTCCCCAGCCCACTTCCCCATTCCTGTGAGGAAGCCATTGAGTGCAATATGGTCACCCCTCCGCCTTCTCTTCTCTAACCAGGACAAGCCAAGTAATCTCAGCCACCACCCAGAAGTCTTGTCCTTGAGAATTTTCACCCCTTTAGTCTCCTTCCTCTGGACTCACTCTAATAGTCTGATGTCCTTTGTACACCGTGGTACCCCAAACTGCACACAGCACTCAGTGAGGCCACGCCAGCTCACACTATGGTGGGACAATCACCTTGCCCCACCAATTCTCGATGCTGTGCTATCCAGCCTGGAAACCTACACCGAGTTGCACACTACAACAACTACACATCTTATGACTGCAATAGTGGCAGCCACAGCTAACCCTGACAGAGTAGTAAGAAAATCTAATATTAAAAAGAAAATTATATGTATGTCAGTATGTTTTTTCCATGAATTTCAAAACAGAATAGGAGACTAATGGTAAAAAAGCAACAGATTTAGTGACACCTTACACAGTCAGGTACATACAGCTATCAATATGCTGAAGAAACAATTACACTTAACAAAAGGAAAAAAGGAATTTATGAACAATGAAATAAAGCTCTTTTTTCTTTTTTAATCCAATGTCAAATAGTCCCCTTTGCTAGGAGGCAAATAAAGTTACTGCCTATATTTCTACTTTATATGTATTGACATGTTTCTGTACTTCCATAATTATTTCTTACTTTAAAATATCTACAAATTCCATACATGCAAAATCCTCCTCCTACTTCAGCAGAAGCAACTAGGTGAATGCTTCCCCTTCTATGCTAGTATAAATTAGCAGGCTTTGAAAGCATTATTAGTGAGAATTATCACCTTTCCTAAACCTAGTTCTCTTTCAAATTCACTCAGGTAATTGTATCTACAGTTTAATGACCAATTCCTGCTTTATAGCTCTTCTCCACCATTCCCTCTTGCATGAAAAGTGAAATGTATCATGGTGGAACTCTATGTACATATTATGTGTATGTGAACTGACAGTCCAAAGCAGTCATACCTTAATAAGTCCTTCGTGTTCTTCCAAACTCTTAATATGAGAATCCAGATGAAATAAAAACAGCTGAAACAAGTCATGGACTAAGTGTCTTGAAGAACATCAATAACTGAATTTCTCTTCAAAAAAGAACCCACACTACAATTTCAACTTGTAGCTGACAACTAAGTAGTAGACTTTTAAAAGAATGTTACTGAATTACAAAAATAATTTTGTCCTGAAAAAGTTTGCATCATTATTTGAAGCTCTCAGAAAAATAAAAGCCTTTTTTAGAAGTATATCCTGGAAACTATGTCTGTGCCTTAAAAAGGACATAGAATTTGCCTAAAAAAGAGCATATAGTTTGTTAGGAATTCTTTCTAAATAGGCTGTGTAGTTTTATATTCCAACTTACAGCTGGAAGCTCTTACCAATTTACCCTGTTAAACCACTGAATCTTACTACTGATATATCGAAGCCATCTCCACATGGCTTCTGCTTCTCTCTTCATTTTTTCAATATTCACTGCAGACAATGTTGAAGAAAACAAGTCAGGTCTGTGAAGATACCACATGCAGCCCATATAAATGGGCTAGACTAAATGTTTGAGGCTTTAGAAAGAAAAGTGGTTAAACAGGCACTTTTGTTGAGATTAAATCCAGACACAATGGCTTCTTTATGAGAGAATTTTTCATCTTCTCAGAAGGTGAAGTTATATGTGTTTTAATTCCCAGTTCTGGACTAGACCTAACCCATATTTAAGTCCATGGAAAGGGAAGACAGTGGCCTTTTTCTCTCTGGTAAAGCCATCCTTTTGTTCCTTAGCTGCTAAGGGTAAGTTGGCTTGGCTCTCCCTCAGGCAATGGTCCTACACAGCAGGGAGCCATTCTGGGGACTTAGGGCACAAATAAACCCTCACCTATGACAGTATCAGAATCCCATTCATAACACTAAATATATCTTTAGCAATTTATTAAGCTTTTGGTACAACAGAATTACAGAAGTATAACATTCTAGGATCATAGCTATTTTATTTCAAAGTCTTTTATAAATAGCCTGTTAATATAAACAGCTGAATAAGCTGTAAAACAAAATCATATTAATCTAGAAGGACCCCAGAAACATAAATTATGATCAAAAAATCTTTTGCAACATGGTCAATATTAATAAAGCATTTTCTCTTGAATAAAATGTCGCTTGTTAGACATTTTTAATGAGTACTTGAGATTGGTGTCTGAATCTATAGGCTAAATTTTGAATTTTTGAAATTTAATTATTCAAAAAGTGAATAATTTTCACTTTTTGCTATACAATGTTAAGAAAAATGTAAACAATTATGCTCCTCCCAAGTTACTGAGGCCATTCGCTACATGGAAAGTTTTCTTTGGCCACTCACAATGATGTCAATAGCAAATAGAAGACAAACAAGGATTAGATGAAACCAAAAAAAAATTTGAAGCACAGTAAAAGGAATTTGCTTCACACCTACAAAGTAAAATAAATTTGTTTAAAAATATATAATCATCGTGGTGTTACAATTGAAAAATTAACGAATATTGAATGCTAAGACACTAGGCAATAACACACACTGGGAGAAATTATCATTCAAGCTCTATCTTCAATGTAGAGTTGAAACTAGTCTAATCTCTTAGAAAGATACCATATTTTGCCTACCTAAAACTGTAAGAAATCCAAATAGTTAACAGCAATAAATATCATCTTTCATAGTCACATGACCAAGTATCTGAGAGCAAGAACACCTTAATTAAACAGGTCATGACTCTGAAGTTATGTAGCAATTACACTGAAACTGAAAGATGAACAGGTTAAATGCACTAGTGATTAATACTGACCAACTTTAAACATTTAAAGATAAATGGGAGGTACATGTATACACAATAAAAAAATATTACTCAGATACCCACTTAAATTAATAAAGATACATCTGGATTCTCTCAGTATTAAAATATTGTAGGGATTTATTTTGTGAAAGTATATTATCCCCAATATCAAACATAAATCCTTTTAATTTATGTATTTGGTTTACAAACCATTGGTATTTTATTTCTTGCAGATCTAAAATGCTACACAGGGCTTGTGAACAACATGAAACTAATCCTCAAAAAGCCACAAACAGTAACACACATAAACTGACCAAAATTGAATTAGCTACCTGAAATCCAGGCTTTTCCGTAGATCTTCTTGATGCTGAATGAAGGCATCTTTATAATAATTCAAACCAAGGAAATTTTAATTTTTGAATACCCTGTTTATGGTTCATAGGTGGCATCTTGTTTAAACACAGGATTTTCTACATTTATTTAAATTTTTCTTTGAATGCACTGAAGTTCAACATCTGCTAAAACTGTCGACATAAGTGCACTCACACTAAGCTGAGTAACTGCCTTGCCTGTGCATACAATATTTCACATATCAAGAGATGCTGGCCATGCTTATTCATTTTTTCACACAGCAGACCTAACAGAAAACAGGTATCAACCCAGGTGCAAGGCCTTTTTTATTCAATTCCCCAACCTACCACTAAACTGTTCCTTGAAAACACTAGCTAAATAAAGCTCTAAGTAAACAGTAAAGGGGGGAAGAAAACACCGTGGGAGGTTTGCCTCTTTACTCTCTTCCTAGCAATGTCTTCATTATTTATATATATAGGCACTGGTTTCCAGCCACTGAAGCTGAATCTAGATAATTAAACATTTATAGCATCCCCTGCTGTGCCATAATGTCTAACTGTGTCCAAAGAGTCCTAGGTGTGCTGTTACACACCTGGGACTGAAATGAGGAATTTGCTGAGCTACCTTTGATAAAGGTCTACACCTGGAACTTAATAGCACATGGTAATGTTTCTGAATTTTGCAACAGGTGGCAAATAAAACTTACTGCTCAAGAACTGTTTCATCTTCTGGTTCCAGAATTGTGACTAGTAATTGCTCTTGCTCTATTAATTTCAACAAAAGTGAAAACTTTTTGATGTGCTATAGTTTTTAGCATTGTAGCAATGTTTCCATACATGTTTGAAGGCAAGATTATTTTAGGATAGCTTGCAGAAGAATGTCAATGGAAAATTAATCTATTTTGAACAATTTGAAGTTAAAAGATAAATTTCTAGTGCTATCAGGATGGGGAAAATAGTTAGTAAAACAAAACCCAGTCACTCTAATTTCACCAGACTATCTAAACCACCTCTAGTGTTTTTCAGAAATTCAGTACCATCTAAAACCAAGTCAGCTACCTCTAATTTCTGTACAGTAAAAATTACACCACCACAGTGTACATGTAAAGGACAAGGTTTATAGGAATAACTAGTGTCTTTTACACTGGCTGTTGTGGGTGAAAAAATTTATGCAAACTTTTGGGCATATAAACCCTCACTCATCAAATACAGAAGTACAAGTATGACTGTAAAAAGAATTTTAGACTCACTTTCATAGTCAGTTTTCTGTACATTCTTAAGCAAGAAATGTATCTGTATTTTTAAGCATGGAGAATAGATAAGAAAAGCAAAGTCACCTTACATTGGATTGAAATAGATAAGACCATTTTGAAGCTGCATCATGTCAAGAGGTTGTTTTATTTTTATTTTCCAATTAACTTTCAAGAAGAAGCTGGAAAAGGAGATTGGTAATTCCTAGGAAGACATTCGCCTTTCCTTGAACACTGTGGAGAATAAGCCATTGATCTGTGCATGAGAAAATAGGCAATGGGCAGTGCACTGATGAGAAAAAAAAAAAGAAAAAAATAGAAAGATAACATCTCACTCCTTCCCCATATCCCCCAACACCTCTAACAGCTCAAAAACGTTAATATAAAGTTGGACTATGGACTACAATGCAGTGTAATCTCCTTGTTTTTTGACTGTAATGGCCAACAGACAGTGTATCCTGGTATGACAGTAAGGTCCTAAAAGCCATCAACACATAGCATCTAATTTAGGGAAAATATTTGTATGCCTATTTAACCACTAATAGGAGATATTTACTATGTATGGTCTTCACCAGACTTCAGGGAAGTTTAAGTCTGCTACTTGCAGATTTAGAAACCTATGTATACTGACTACATTTTATCATGTCACATCATGACAGTCTTGGAAACAATGAAAATAAAGCTGGGTTACATATTTTGAGTAGAGGACGTAACTTGATAGCAGGATAATTTTGACTGGCAAAAGGAACAACCTAGTACTGAAATATGTTTGACAATCCAATTTCAACCAAGATGTTTGTTCACCTTCTGCTACTGGAGGTGCATTCTGTTAGTGATCAAGGAAACAAGAGTGCAGTCTGAACAGAGTAAGATAAAGGAGAGCAGCTCAGACAAATGGATACGTGAGAAACAGGATCAGAGAACAGGCCTGGACAAGTGGCCCAAGTGGATTCAGGGAGACCTAAGTTGCCAACTCTCTAAATGACTTTTAGAGATCCCAATCTGAAAGACAATACTCAAGAGCTAAGGAAAATCATTAGGCTTCCCATAGCAAAGAAGTATCTCAGAAAACAATCCTATAAAATAGCTGGTACAGGAGACTTTTGTCAGAGTTATTCTAAGTATAGGAAGTATTCCATCATTTTTATGAGCCTCTTTCTAAAAATGGGATTTTTCCCAAATTTCAGTCATCTGGAAATTAAAATATTTCTTTCTTAAAAAATACCACACAGAGGATACACAGCCCATGAAAATTTTGATGAGACTCTGAGTGTATTTCTTCGTAAGGCACAAAATCAGCTTGAGTCAAGTGTCAAGAAGAGAGTAAGAGTTTCCCCAAACAGATATTTTCCAATACCAAGAAGGCAGAGGTAGGAGAAGCAACCTACAGCTTCTACAAATATTTGTCACATTTGTGCATTACCAGATGACAAAGTTGTTGGGTACTGTAGAGGTACAGACCTACAACACTGATGGTTCAGGAACAGCAGGGAACTTGGTAGGGCTCAGAACCTGTTCAGAATGGCAGAAGTAAAATGAAAAAAAACTTTCTCTCTTTTTTAAAAAGTGAAATTTTCACAAAAGTGACAGAAAACATTATCATAAACACCTAGATCTCTCCTGACTGGAATAATAATGTTGATTACTTCAGAACATGGTGAACAAAAACTGGAGAATAGGAAGTTTTAACTACAGTAAGACAAAGGGATGGAGAATAATGTTTTGTGGTAATTGCTTTTTATCTTTTCTACTGTAATTTTATATAGAAGTGTTTTAGAAAAAAATATTCTGTAAGTTCTTAGGACTGGCAGAGGTTTCAGAATTGGTCTTTAAATACAAGCTATTTGTCTGTGTCTTAAGTATTTCAAAATTAATAACACTAGAAAGGTAGAAGAATTAACTTCAAGGGAAGTGCCAAATATTTCATTTACTTGCACAGGAAATAAAGACAGAACAAAAAGCAAGTTCCCCAGGTTTATCCTGTACAAAATTATAAACAGTTTTGGTGAAGGCTTTGATCTGTAGCAGTTTAAAACAGATTCCCTAAAAACAAGTTCCTGAATCCACTGAAAGAGATGAATGAACCAGAAAAGTCTCAGAAGCTCTGAAGGCCAGGCCACTGCTGATTTCATGTCACTACAAAATTTGTCACTTGAAAACAAAGAGATAACACATATGAACTGATGTATCTAAAACTTAAATGTCCATAACAAAACACTGCACTGGCATTTTATCAGTTTCAAAAAGCCAGACAATGACCAGCAAGTGAAGAAACCATGTTTTCTCCTGTCAGCTCTTCCCAATAACCTATTAGTTTTCAACAGAGTATCAGTGGTTACTTTAAAGTCATAGTCTCAGAGCAAACGTGCAGTCTATAATTTCATTTAAATTCAGGAGAACATTCAGTAAAAATTTAAAAATTCTACTACATTTTCGTTTCCTATTACTTACAATGAAGGTGTATTTTTGCCCAAATGTATTGCACTTCCTAGCTCCTCATCAATTTAATGACACTTTCCATGATTTTCAGTGATATAGTCACACAGTTTCACTGTTCTAGCTAATGGTGTTGCTCATTTCAATAAAGTTATTTGATTAGGAATATAATTGTCAAAATCTAAGTAAAAGGGAGATGATCCTGTGTATCTTTTTTTTAAATCAACTTCATTTTTATCAGTCTTAATTGACTCTGGTTTCTCAAAGAAACTTCCACCTCACAGTCACATTTTGACTGAAAAATAGTGACAGAAATGCAGGAAATCTTGTAAAATGTACCTTTGTTTCTTAAAGAAAAAATATCCAGAAGCTGGAAAAAATTCACACTATTTTTCAATTTTAAAATATCAACTGCTTCCTTCTCAGATACAATCTAACTCTTTTAATCTTAACATAAACTATTCCCTTCTGGCACTATTGAGACACTGGGGTCTCAATTTTGTAAAAGTACTTCTTTATATACCTGACTAATGAAGTTCTGAGACATTCATGAGTCACTCCCATGTTCTGTGTGGGAAAAGGCACAGTGAGCTGTAAACTCTGAAGTGGTATTAATACCATACAACCATAGAATGGTTTGGGTTTGAATGGACCTTTAAAGCTCATCAAGTCCAACCCCCCTGCCATGGGCAGGAATATCTTCAACCAGATCAGGCTGCTCAGAACCCCACTCCATCACCTCTCTTGCCAACCTGTTTCAGCATTTTACCTCCCACAAATTAAAAACCTTCTCTCATATCTAACATAAACCAACCCTCCTTCAGTTGAAAACCATATTCCCCTCTTCTATTGCAGCAGCCCTGCCAAAAGTATTTGTCCTCATCTTTCTTGTAGGACCCCTTTCTTGTAGGACCCCTTTCCAGGTGCTGGAAGGCTGCTATAAGGTCTCCCCAGAGTCTCCTCTTGGGATTTTTCAGCCTGAAGAATTGTCTCAGCCTTTCCTTATAGGAGAGCTGCTCCATTCCTCTGATCATCTTGGTGGCCACCTCTGGCCTCTGGACTCCAAGTTCCTGTGCTGAGGACCCCAGAGCTGGATGCAGCACTCTAAGTACAGTCTCACAAGTGGAGTAGAAAGACATGTAGTGTAAGTTCCCTTCTGTGCACTTTTAATGGTACAATATTAAAACACAGTCAGGATCCATGTCTAACCCCATTCCACACCACCATTAATAGCACCAGTAAACTGCTGTATGGTCATCCCAATTATTCAACTCCATGTGCAGTCCCAGCTTCTCTCTGCAATCTTAATCTTTATCAAAATATGTAACAAGATTTATAGAGGGGACATGCTAAAATATGTTTCTAACTCTTCACAGACCTGATGCTTTGAATACACCAAATTTTCCAAATCTATGGTTTTTTAATTGGGTCAACAAACCACCAACAGTCACCAAGGATCTACAGCTTTATCTAGGAGAATTTTCTATTGAACATGCCATTCTGTGGTTACAAAATACAGAATATCCCTCCTAAGAAATATTGGAATTCAGACCTTCTGCACTAACACTGGAAAATGAAGGATAAAAAATAATATTAAGGCCTCACTAGGTGTGTTAATCAGGTAAATGCTGTACCATACAACAAAATGTTGTTTATATTGAAGTACCTATTTTGATAGTATCTTCATTCAATACACCAGGGCTCTTAACCTTACAGTTAGTACTAAAATATAAAGAAAACTACCAGTGCTGTTCTTTCTTCACAATGTCTAATAGCTGAGAAAAAGCTGACTTAATATATTTGTTGGTTTTTCTGCCTTCATAACTTCTAAAACATCTATTTCAAAATCAGCAGATGCAGACATTACATAAAGCAACTTGAGCCATTGTCCTTATTCATGGAAATATCTAACTAGTTGATTAGCAAGGGAAATTCCTGTCCTTTTCCTCCTTAACACATGTACATGGTAAAGCTAAATAATATTATAACTTTATTACTTTGATCTCCTTCACAAGTATTTTTTTAATTTTATTTTCCAGGTGAATTTAGTAATTGATATGGCTCCAACATAGATGATATCACAGACATCAGCTGGACTGACTGTGGGAATAAATACTGTTAGGACACATCAATAACTTGCAAAATTATACAGAAAGGGTACATTCTTCAAGGAGAAAACTGTTCCTTTTTTTCATCTACTTTTTGTATTCAACAGCTACCTCCGTATTCTACTAACTGGTGTTACTTCACAGCTTTTGAACTTTCACAGCCTTTTACCTGTGAAAAACTGTGATGGAAAGAAAGCTATGTACCCTTTAAGAGACTGGGCACCAGTTTATGTCCCACCTCAAGTGCCACCTGCCTGCTACTACAGACAGATCCTAAATGGTAACAACAGCACATGGCTTACAACTTCTGTGTGAAGCAAAGTATTTCTGAACCACAGGTGCAAGTTAACTGGGAGCCTTGATGCTTCTATCAGTAAGAAAAAATTACATTTTATTATAGAACAAGCCATTCTCTGTATACATTAACTAAAAGTATATGAAGCTAAAGAATTTCTTTATTCTGTCTCATACAGGAACTTATTTGCCAAGCACTACAGGGCAAATTGCTTTTGCAATTTTAGCTCTTTAGAATACAGCAGAGAGTTTCATGGAAGAACAGATTTACACTAGCGCATGTAGTTTTCTCAATTCTGTTATTTTTTTAAAAATCACACTAATTTGTTAAAATATTGAAACATATCCAGGCTTATTCCCAAATTCAAATTTACACTACCATTTTTAAATATTGCTAAAATAAAAGACTGAAATATTTGCTGTACGTGTAATATTATCAATACAGACAGAATGTCGGTGACATGCGTAACATTTAACATTATTTCAACATTATGCTGAATACAATATGTGCACTATATTTTAGGAAAGCCTACAAACCAGTTTAGAAAATAATTTATATTAGTAGATAACTCTACAACATTGCTGGCATATTCCTAAATGTTTAGGAAAAATATGTTTTCTTAATATTTACTGGTATTTAATTGTATTGTCATTAAAAGTCAGAACTGAACTACCATGCCAAAAAAATTACAACCTAAAATGTTAAGAGCATACATATCAGTGATACAGAGTGGAAAAATCATGACACTTTATGACACTTCTACAATAATACAAATGAATTTTATCAAAGAAACATCTATGACACGAATGACACTTAGCTGTGCACATATCATATTGCAAAAGCAAAGGAAAGGCAGGGGCATGCTCACAAAAGCTGCAAACAGAGAGGATGATCATGCATACTGCTCACAACAACTCACAGATCATTAGTAAGCTGTCTGAAAAACAGGTAAGCCTTTTATGCCAAGCATTGCTTTCATTTTAATGACAGTAATTCCCCCTTGCCTTCAGTAGGAATTACACCTGTGTAAATGAGAGCAAATGTAGGGCAGGAAGTAAGTCTACCATAAAAGAAAAGAACTTTAAACAGAAAAAAGGCTCTAACCACTTTGTCCTCCTGGAGTTCATATCCACGAAAGCAAGAAAGAAAGGATAGGAAAAAAAAAAACACAAATAAGGAAATAGTCACTTCCTTGTTGAAAGCAAGCAGTAGAATTTTTAAGTAAGATAAACAAATAGATATCAAAGGAAGTAATATTTATCTTTCTTATTTTCCCAAATGGTGAAGGATATATCATGAAAAATAAGTAATTTTATTAATTTTCATAATCCTTTCATGAGTGAAATTGAGACTATCTTATACATTTTAAAAATTTTACAAAAAATGCACAAAGGAAATTATCTTCATAAAAATAATTTGGGAGTCATGTCTGAATTATCTTCATCAAAAAAATGGGTCATCTCATCAAAAGTATGCAGCATTTAGCTCATACCTTGGACCTCAGTATTGCAAATGATTAGAATTCATCAATGCTTTACACTTACAAAGAGTTCAGTAATATTAAGAATGTTTGATTACTATAGACAAACAGAGAGTATTCAAAATATCAAACTGCATGTTAGCCACTCAACAGATCTTTAAAACCCTGGAGTTATAAAGCACAAGGAGACAGAGTTTGTCACAAGTGTTCACTGCATGTCATGCCAGGTCTATAACACGTAAACTTTCTTTTTCATACCCATCAATATTAAATACAAATATTCTTACTGGTTATTTTCCTTGAAGAAATTGTCTTTTTAGCTGCCTTAAAATTGTAAATGGAATAATACTTTAGGAAAAAAATATTCAAAATGTTTTCAGTCAAAAATATTCCCCATTTTGGTGAATGAAGAATGATGATTTTTATCTGGTATTTTAATTTCACATGCCAGTACAGAGATCTAGGCACTTGGTTACACATTGGTTGTGCTGGGATTACAACTGCTTACCAAAGAAGTCTGTCAATTAATTTTATAGATTTATTGTTCCAGTACCTGTATGACATGTAACTTTAAAACATGTAACTCTTACAGAAGGCTTAGGTTCCCTCCAATCCTAAAGTTACAAACAAACAGGAGAGAATACAACAAAGGCCAAACAAGACAGTCAGGCAATAAAACACAATATACAAGGAGAAGCTGAGGAAGATAGCCTTGTTTAGCCTAAAGAAGGCTGGGATAGGGAAGGATGTGGGAAGAGGGGAACAACTTGCATTCCTCGACTATTTAAGGTTCATCTATAGGAAACACAAAGACAGAATTTTCTTCAAGATGCACAGGTAATAAACAAAATACAATAATTATGGGATTGTACTGCATGTAAGAAAAAAGAAAATCACAAGAGTTGTTAATCATTGAAAGAGGTTGTCCAATGGGTTTAGGGATTCTCTCTCCTAGGAGGCTTTTACAATTCAGTTGAACAAGGTTCTAAAAACCTCATCTGACTTTGAAGTTAATCCTGCATGGAGCAGGAGATTGGTCCAGAAAACCTCCACAGGTCCCATCTGACCCAATTTATTGTATGATCCTATGTTCAGTGGCAGAAGATTAAAGTATTTTCAAAGATGCTATGGGTTGTAGTGGCATTCTCAGTTACACAACTAGTAAATAACATAGGAAGCTATCTAAATCACAGGACATCCATGCATTATCACTCTGTGTGCAGAGACATGTTTTTCTGCTCAGTACCAGGTGGTGTCATACTTTCCCAGCATGGTTTCCTGTCCCACTGCAGTAAGAAAGGCAGTAGTGCTCAGAGACATTTTATATGAAAACATCCAGAGCCTTGATTTCTCATCCTCGCCTCTGAAGAAATGCAAGAGGACTATAATCCATAAGCATAACTCAAAATTCTGTCATTCATACTTTGATCATAACAGTAACCAAGACTTGATTCACACAATCAACCT
The DNA here is from genome assembly GCA_013399225.1 of Rhipidura dahli. Classification (NCBI taxonomy): domain Eukaryota; kingdom Metazoa; phylum Chordata; class Aves; order Passeriformes; family Rhipiduridae; genus Rhipidura; species Rhipidura dahli. Next base: position 54,683 of record VXAC01000086.1, read on the forward strand.
ATGCCAAATAGCATCCAGGATGAAGACTGTCTTTTCAGAAACAAGCTACCAAATATAAAGATATGTGAAGTTTAAGACAAGCCATCACACTTTACCAAACACCTAAGACTATCTTCAGCCTCTCAGCTTCCTCCACACACACTGTCAAACATTATTGAGTTCACGCAATACACTGCAAACAATAGTATGACTGACAATATGAAAGACAGCCTAGTCAGGCATTTCAATAGCAAAGACATTAGAGAAATCATTCAACTCAGTTTTCAAACTGATACTAAAAAAGCAACAAATCAGTCTGACTTCAGTTGTATTTGTCCTGCTCCACATGAAAATTCAGGTATATTTTAACTGGTTTTAAGGAGAAAGGCCTTATCTCCGTGAGTATTGAAACACACAGAAATGTTAGCAAAATTAGTGGAATTCCTCAAAATAAAACTAGAATGAATCAGTATCTATCCCTTATCCTTTTTTAAAAAGATCTGTTACAAGGTCAGTCTGGTATCTGACTCCATGAGCCAATGCTACTCTTCAAGACTGTATTTTTCTCACCCTAATTGCCTAAAATTATAAGTCTGGGTAAAATTGTGAGTTTTTCATTGTATCAGGATCATAATAACCTCTTAGGTTTATAAAAGCTTTAAAGTAGTGGAGTTCAAACATGTAGCCTCTGTTGAAATTGAGACCACTGTTTGCTGTTTATTGAGATCAAAAGACCTATCAAATGTAAACAGTTTCAAATAAATAAAATTAATAGCAGAAGTAGTTTGTGCAGTTGTCAGTTAAAGGGACTGATCATATCCTGAGGGGGTTTTTGAACAATCAAGAGAATCCAAATTATCAGTTCAGAAATGCAGATTCTGAGTATCAGTTCTGATAGGCATTAGTTTGCAAGCAAAGTTTACAGACTTGAAAGGAGCAATATTTCCTGGTTCAAAATACTAGCTGTGACAAGGTTTTTATTCTTAGTAATAAATGCAGCAATTTGAAGAAGTGTTTTGCTGAAGGTTATGCTGGGACACCACTACTTCTATACTATCCTGGCAGAGGCAGGGTCAGCAGCCCGGCCAGGGCCTGGAGAAGGCACAAATGGTGGCAGGAGGCAGGTCATGCTCCTACCTTCAGACCTGTGTCCCACAGCATGCACCCAAGGGGAACCCAAGGACAGGGCCCACAGTCAACAGAGAACCCAGGTCCCCAGCAAGGTCCACAGTGATGAGACAGAGCTGAGGCAATCCAGGAAGCCAAGCCTACAGATCAGGCTCAGCGAGGGAACCATCTGGGCTGCGGCGTGGCTGAGGCAGGGACCGAGGCTGAGCACCTGAGCAGCTCCCAGGCAAAGGACTGGAGCTCCCAAGGGGACTTATTGCAAACCATCCTTCCACATCTCTTTCCCCAAAACTTATCCCAGGTTACAGCAGAGAAGCCAAACTCCACTGGGAAAGGGGTAGGGAAAGCTACTAAGGACCATGATGTATACCAGCTGAACTGTAGTCCTGATCAGTTTAGGTACAACTTCCAAAAGAATAAAGGGGTTGATCACCTCAAATACAATGGGTGGATTTGATTGTTTTAAAATAATCATAATTTAGAGATGTCTTAAATGTCATAGATTCCTATGGCATTAACATTGTTCCAATATAATCAGGACCAGATTTAAGAGTGGAAGTCTTCAACATATTTGATAATAGAAATTCTATTCTATCCATGGAGAGACTGAGATGTGAAATTCATCCCAGTGAGAACTTTCACACCCTCCAATTGTGAATCTACAACTTCTGAATAAGAGATTTTCTTTGGAATAATTTACTGCTGACTTTCCTTTTTTCAGAGATACTTGTTCTCCAGAGAGATGAATACAGTTTTAGGTTCAGTTTTTACAGGTGTTACATGCATTAAACTGAAAAGAAAAAACACACAAATAATTTAGAGGAATCCTGTCTTCATGTTTACAGTGTTATGAGTCTTTTGTAGAGAAATGCAAAACGTCTCCTAAAGACCAACTTACTTGTATACAATAACAAATCATGGAGTTTATCCCAAATCCCAGTCACTTAGAAAACTTGACTGCGACAGACGAAGTCTTCAGCGCTTGCTAATTCTCAACAGAATGAAATGGATTATGCATTAGCACAAGCATGCTACAGTTTTGTGCTGCAACTCCTCCATACAGATGAACACATTGCAAGTCCTGCAGTTAGAATCATTCAGCAAAAGGACTTGATTTTTTTAAAAAAACAAACAGGCCCAGGGAAATTATCAGAATGCAAAGCTTTCACTGAACCAGGAAAACTGAGAGAAGTTCCCTACTTACACCTTACGTGTTTCCCATGTTGTTGGGTCTTATGAAACAACTGGAAATCTCTTGCTTTTGTTCTTCAGAGACAAAGGAAGAAGGATGTTTCAGTGGCCCTAAGTGATAGTAAGTTGCCAAATACCTCACAAGAAGGTATTCAGCATGCATTAAGTTAACTTTTCAGACAAGCATTTTTTCCTTTCTGTACAAGTGAAAGGTTGGTTTAGTGAACTGGCATTCCGAGGTGCTAAAATTTATATTTGCTGCACACAAAGTTGTATCAATCTGGCAGCTGTATTTTTCCAATATTTTAGCATTCAGATTTCTCACCTGCACCTCATTCTGCTGTCTACTGACTCATTCAATATTAATTTCCCTATATATATCAGTATATTCTTTAAAAAAAAGGAACAGGAGTATATTTTATATATCAGTGGTACTCTTATTACTAAGAACGATTACTGCTTGCTCTCACAGGATTTATTATTTCAGCTTTAATCAATCTGAAACTGTTCATAAATAAGAAAAATGACTGTTCAAGGTTTTTTACTCCCTTGAAATTTAAGCCCCCATTCTAGCTAAATATTCCATTCACCAAGATAATAAATTGCACAGAAGCAAAAGTGCCACCATTATAATTTTTATTTGTTTGAGCTAGAAGGAACTCCCACATAATGATAATTTTTGTACAGCTTGAACTGAATGCTAATGCCTATATATTTCAGATACTTTAATGAAACTGAAAAAGGAGTAAATCATCCAAACATTTGAGAATGCTAATCTAATGCTCTGCAACAGTCAAAACATTTCCACTCTCTGCTCCCACTCACGGCCATGAACCTTAAGCAGTAGTCAGCCTTGAGACCTTTGAAAGAGGAGTGTTCTTTGCAATTCTCCATCATCTGAGGTGCATGCTTGCTAATACTGGTCTGTACTACAAAATTTAGTAGCAGAATCTGGCATTAAAGGCAGGAGTTTAGCTTGAAACTTGATATTATGAATATTTCAAACAGATCCATCAACGAACATTTCAGACAGTGTAATTATCACCTTATATAACATCCAAAGCAGACATATATATAAAAATTATATGTATAATGTGCCAAAAAATGTCTACAAAGACCAAAAAAGCAAAGTTAAAACAGGAAATTATTAGAAGTCATCCTTCAAGAAACTGAAGTTGTATCCAGAAAAGAAAAGAGATAAGAATGAATTCTGGTATTCTGCTAGACCAAAATAGTTTTAATAGCATAATCAGTGTAGGCAGAAAATAGATCATAAATAGGAGACTGCCACAGTCCTTCTGAATCAGATCTTTTTTATTCCTATTCACAGTGATTAGAAAGATACTTACTCTAGAATATTATTTTATGCAGAATAAACTGGAGCATATACTTTGAACTGATATTTCTGAAAAAGAAGCTATAAAGTGAGACATAAAAAAAAGTAACTTTTTTTTTAAATGAGATGATAGTATAAAGTATCTCCAGTCTAAAATAATTATTAACTGTAATACAGTCTTTCATTGATAAGAAGTATAAAAGTTGGCAAAAATACCAAGATATTGTTAAGGCGTTTAAACATTATATCAGTTGAAGAGTAAAAAAATGAGTCTGACATCCATATCAGACAGATTTTTAGAAATCCAAATATAGAATAAAATTAGCAAATTGATAAATTGTGATAAAATGTGGAAAAGTTAGAATAGCTTTAGTAGAGGGAATTCATGTCTGTGACATGTATTAGAATTCTTTCTAGCAGTCACAGAGAAAGTGAGAAAAAGGGATTTATTCCTACTGCTCAGTTGGGATTACAGGCTTTTAAAGAATCTCAGCTGCCATGGAATAGGGATACATTTATCCATGAGAAAACTTAATTAATGAAAGAACAAGAAGAAAAAACAGAAATAAATGGTCAGGGTTATTTTAAGGGAAGGTTATCTCCAGCAAAGCCTCAGAGGAGATAAGTCTAGAGATAGTCTGTTCAGCATATTCATAAATTATCTAGAATAAAAATGAACAAGGCGCAGGAAAGCTTCACACTAAATTAGCAACAGCAGTAGAAAAAAATGCCAGCTGAGAAGAGTTGCAGAACAGTCTCAGACTGAATGGAGAAGTCGGCTTACTGAAAGACAGATTTAGGTTAGACAGCAAGAAAAGCAGACTGTGGTGAGCATGGTGAAGCACTGGAACAAATTATCTAAGAGGCTATGGAAGAATCTCATTGGAAATCCGTCAAGAGAAGTCAAACATGTATCTGTCAAGTTCAGATGATCCATGCCAAGGAGAATTTAAATGGTGTACTGGAATGTTTCATTAGGAAATGAAGCATTCTTCCTAATGCTAATTCTTTTCCACAAAACACTAGCATAATACTTCTTGAATATTGTCATATGTCTTCGACAAGTATCTGTCAGAATCTGAGAAAGATTCTGTGTATCAGATCTGAACATTTCATCTAAATTGTTGAGTAAAATGATCTCAGAAGGGTTTTCTGTGATTACATGAGTTGTGCTGAATTTTTTACTCTATCATTCAGCTTTTTTAAGAATTCAGATTGCTGGTTTACCACTTCTTATATAATAAACACCAGCATATACTAGTTGTAAAAATATATGTTAGTGAATTTAATTATTTTCCAGAAATAGGTTAATATTTGCATGTGTATGCATATATAAATATGCAAAATATGTGTGCATATGTATAAGAAACAATAAATATTTAAAAGCACTATGTTGTATTATATAGAGTGTTCTAACACTAACTTTACAATAATCTTGTACAGATGAGCCTCAGCAAGCAGGAAAGAAACAAATCCTTGCTCTGCTTTGTCACAATCAATGTCTCAATACTAGCATCACTAGATGCCTAGGTATAATTCTGTTTCTCAGAGACTCATCCTCCAATCAAAGAAATGTACTAGCATGAGTTTTTTAGTCCAAAAATGGTATGTATTAACTTAAAAGCCATATTCATAAATTCATATGCAACTGGAAATTACAAGAAATGAGGACAGATGTCTTAGAAGTCCCTGGAGTAGATATCAGTGTCTCCTTAAAGGAGATCTCTTTCAGCAGTTATGTGATTTGGATTTGAGAGCAGTGCACAGGAGACCCTGAGTTTAGGAGAAGCGTGCTGTGAACTCCCGTGACTCCATACCTTATTTGACCGCAGGGACACTCTTCCTCCGCAGCGCGCACAGAATTTCGTTTGGCAATATGAACAGTTATGGCCACAGCCATCAGCAAATTTTGTTTTGTGGCAGATGCCACAGGTTGGGGCATCACCCTTCTGCTCCTGGTGCTGCTGTGATTCTTCACCCATCTTCTTCACTTGCTCCTTATACATCTCAAACTGCTGATGTAATTTTCTGCAGAAGAGAAGAGATCATTAGCTGTTGATTTACCCTTGCCCACGAATACTTCACAGTCACTAAACTGCAATAGCCTTTTACAAATCATAGAGAAATACAGTAGTAAAGCAAATATATTTAATTTATGATGCTCCAGAAGTGTTACATTCCAGAATTATTTCTTTTTCATTATAACCAAACTCTAGGAGGAAGCTCAACATTGGTAACATTCAGCTAATAGTCCTGCTATTACAAAGAGATGTAACTTTGCTTTAGGATGGGACCAGCTGCTTGTTACAAATACAACAGCTGGAAACACAGACAAGTGATCCAAGAGCCCATGGTACTAAACAATAAACTGGTTAGGAGGAGGAAAAAAATCTAATTCATTCTTTAAAATGTACTTTTACCTAATTCCACCAGACAGATGCAAATATCTTTTCTTGATCTAGCTTTTCTTCATTTATCTGAAAATACTGCATGGAACAATGATTCCAAAATTATCTTTTAATGACTTTTCAATCACTGATTTTAAGCACACAAGAAGTTACCTCATCTTAACAAGTCATTTAAGCCATTCATATCATTGGATAGAACTGTCATCTCATATAAAATGTAAAGTATAAGACTGCCTTAGGTGTAAAATCCAGGAAAAATTGCTGAAGATAAACACACACATTTACCATCTATTTCCAGAAGCAGAAACACATGCAGTCAGTGCCCATCAGTGTACAGAACTGGAATGAATCTTTCAGTCATGTTAATTCATTCATATTTCTGAGTCCACAATCATCAAATCTCCATATATGATAATGAGAAGTATCTCACTGTGACTAAATCTACAGACACATTTCATGGACTATAATGGCATTTTTTTTCTCACAAGCCCTGTTTCTGAAGGTAATTTTTGTCATGGAGGGAATTTAACTTTCATTGTAAAAAGACATAATATTTTAGTTTTTGCAGATTCTGAAAAAGATATGAAGGGTGACATAGCATATCATGAGAGTTTGAAACCCATTGAGAAAAAAAGAAAGAACTTACACTTCTCCCTTTTTTTTTTAATCTTGTGATTAAAAGGGGTCTGAACAGTGATATTTAAATTCTTAGCATGGAATTCAACTTGCCTGATTTTTCCAATAGAGACTGTAAAGTTTAGTAGATTAAAAGATATTAATCTAATTTAAGCAGATTTTTTAGTTCCTTGAATAAGCTCATGCAAAACCCAAAAAATTAAGCACTTTTTATGAAACATTAAAAATATAACCTAAGACAAAAAATAAAATTTCAAAAGGCATTTATTTTTCCATAGAATTATTCTTCTCGAGAATCTTGAGATTAAGTTAATAAAAAATACACATGAATCATAAGATAGAGCAAAAAATAACCTCCTAGAAAACAACTAAATCCAGGAGACAAACTTCCTTAAGCATAAATATATCCTTTATATACATCACATATAAATTAATGATGCAAAGCCATTTCATCAAAATTTTCAAAGGCACTTACCAAAACAAATATTACATCCATCAGTTAAAAATTAAGTCAAACAGTTATTTATGGTGGATATTCACATACAGGGCAAGAATTGTTGGGATTTACTTTGTTTTTCAGGAAAACTCCCCTAAGAATGTACTTTACATTACACCACAGAGGAACTGTAGGAACAAGCAGGCAGCTCCCTCTCCTCACCAGGCTAGATGGGAGGCTGGAGTCATCCCCCTCCTCTGTACTGACCTGCTGAGCTCTCAGCTGCCACTCAGCCTTTCCCAGCAAGAGGGAAAGAGGGAAAGAGGGAAAGAGGGAAAGAGGGAAAGAGGGAAAGAGGGAAAGAGGGTTGCTTCATTTGCCTATGTGTAAGTTTTCCAGCATACCTGCTCTTGTCACTTCAAGACCATTCCTGAGCCCACGGGCTGTCCTCAGGCCCAGCAGTGTGGACTCCCAAGAGCAGTGGCTCCCTTTTCCCTCACTTTCAGCCCTTTCCCACCTGCACCAGCCTTCTGGCCTGCAGCAGAGCAGGGAGAGGGGGCTCTGCGGGAGCCATGGGAGAGCTGGCATTGCCCTAAAAGCCTTTTGGGCAGTCAGGAATAAGGGGCTTCCTCTGCCCTCTGCCTGCTTCAAAAGAGCTCCGTGTTGAGTGCTCTTTGTTGAATAGGGCAGGACATGAGTTACTAATATGCAAGAGCTGAATGAAGTTGGAAACAAAATTTGGAAATGTGGAAACCTGGCACATTTCAGCATTTTACACTAACACTATATAATTGGTAGTTGGTAGCCTGGCCGGTTTCCATCAATAACACATGGAATCTCTGAGACCTTGCCTGCCTTTTAATTTTGCTTAACATTGCATTCTTCATTTAAAGCACATTATCTATGCTGAACTCCAAGTTTATTTTTAGGCTGCATTCAGTTTTGCGGCTTCCTTATAATCTACGGCCTTTGTTTGTATGATTATTTGCTTACCAGTCTCACTGATGCATAAAAAGCACAAGGCTTTTGCCAAATCTTAAGCCTCATGTACTGAAATAATTTCACTTGTGCTTCCTCTTGGGCACAAGAATCTATGTAAAGGTCATAACTTTTCCTTTAAAGTATAAATGTTGCAAGGTTATACAGAGTAGTTTTCCAAAAGCCTTGTTCTACTATGAAACAACTTATCATCTACCAAAATTGTTCATTATTACATCTTTTTCTGTTCCAAGAAAAATATTACATGTATTGACAGCTGTCACAAAGAAATTAAACAGAGAAGACAAGAATCTATTAAATATTCAGTTAGACACAAGATGTGTTCTATTTACAACGCAGAACCACCTGAGAGGAATATGTATACTTAAAACAAAATACAAAGTATTCCTTTTAGGAAGCTCATTAAAAAATTTTCATCTACCTTGTAGACAAAAATGTACATTTTTATCATCTAGCCTGCACAGGTTTAAGCCAAAATTTAAGCTAAAAACACACAGCAATAATTAGGTGTTCAGAATAGCACAATATCTGAAACACATTTAGCAAAAACTCTATAATGTATACTTCTCAGAAAACATAATGCAAAATAAAATTTCATTTTGTTCAAGTTGTCTGCACTAATCTCTCTACTCAGAACACTGCTGCCTGAGGGGCCCAGGAGTTCATTTAGAAGGGAAATTAAAGTAACCAGTACCAAGGCAAACTTCAGAGCCCAAAACAACTCAGGTGTCTCAAGACTACAGTTTCCAGTCCCTATGTCCAGTGAGTTACTCTGTTAATGCAAGAGGCCAAGAGTCATCCATCACTCATAGAATAGTTTAGGTTGGAATAGACCTTTAAGATCATTGAGTCCAACTGTTAACCCGGCACTGCCAAGTTCACTGCCAAACCACATCCCCAAATGCCACATCCACGTGTCTTTAAAATACCTCCAAGGATGGTGACTCAAACACTTCCCTGAACAGCCTGTTCCAGTGCTTGAAAACTCTTTCCATGAAGAATTTTCTTATAATATCCAATCTAAACATACCCTGGTGCAACTAGAGGCCATTTCCTCTCATCCAATCACTTGTTATCTGGGAGACGAGCCCTAACCACACCTGTCTCCAGCCTCCTTTTAGGCAGTTGTAGAGAGCGATAGGGTCACACCTGAGCTTCTTTTTCTCCTGGCTAAACACCCCCAGCTCCCTCAGCTGCTCCTCAAGGGAGCTGTGCTCCACACCCTTCACCAAATTCATTGCCCTTCTCTGGACACACTTCAGCACCTCAATGTCTTTCTTGTAGTGAAAAAATGGGTTCTGTATAAGAATTGTATTTCAGGATAAAAAGTTTATCCATAATGAAAAGCCTTCTTTTTAGGCATGATAGGGATTTTTTTTGTTTGTAAATCCAGATAATGATATGAAACCATAATTAACAGATCATTTAAGAAGAAAATTCAGCAATGCATATCCATAAACCATATCCATAAACCTTATATATGCAGTGGCCTCTATAGCACATGCCATCTATCTGTACTGATGCAAAGTCTCCCTCCTTTACTACATTTGTTTCAAAAATACAAGTATGTACTTCAATAAGTGCTACAAATTAAAGAAAAAGGAGAAGTTGGCATGAGTTTATGCAAATACCTAATGATAATGAAAATTTAGTCTGTAAAATTGATAATCAAGTTCTGCTCTTGTGAGAATCAGTTTCCCGAATCACAGTTGTATCTGCTGGAAGTAACAGTGGTGAAGTTCATGAGACTTATATGATTAGTCAAGCTTTTTTTTAAAAAAATACATACTGAAGATAACTTCATAGAGGAATTCTCAGTGTGAAAAGCAACTATTTGTAAGAACTTGGATTGCTCTGTCAACATCAAGAAATAGTTTCTATTGGAATACTTGCTTTGTGCTGGAATGGAGTTAATTTAATTCTGCTTTTCCTGATTGCCCACACCTTTCCAGAAATTCAGTATCAGCCAAAAGGCAGCAAACTGTGAGTCTCCTGTGATCCATGCCAAAGGCAAGGAAAGCAAGTTTATTACTGACATTTCATTATTGTACAGAGGTTTTTATTTTCTACTTCCCTCCAGGGGGAAGAAAAAACTTTCAGCATTTTACCAAAAGTAAAAAAAAAAAAAAAATTATTGACAAAAAGTTCTGAAACTATACCTGCCTTCCAAAAGTTCACATAAATGTCTCTCAAATTTCCAAATCTGCTTAAAATCTACCTTTAGAAGGGCAACTGTTAAGAAAGGATCCAGGATGTTTAGGCCAGATGTTAGTGCAGAAGGCACTTTTCATTTCCTGGCTACACTTCTCTCAAAGTCTTATCACAGACATAGCCCTTGCCTCATTTCCTATTCCCAGACACGGAGCAGGGATGTGGCTTTAATCCAGGCTTCAAAAAGAGTTCACTTTCAGTTCTGCCAAGTCCATTCATTTAACAATTTTTCTGCTGGTGGAATGACTATCTGGTAGCAGATGACATTCTTTCCTGTACTGTACACTTGAAGTTCCTCCTTTTACAATAGTGCCAGCTAACCTGTCACTGAGTACACCCACTTCTTAATGGATAGTATTCTTATATCTATAACCCCATGTGTCGGTAGAGGTTGGGAAACAGCAGGCTGAGCAGCAGTTCTGCTGATAAGAACCCCTGGAAATTAGGGTGGAAACCAGGCAATGAGCCAGTGGTGTGTGTGCTTGCATTACAAATTGGACAAATTACATATGGGTCCATATTAGCAAGAGTATGAGCAGCATATTAAGGAAAGTTATTTCTTCCTTTGACTGGCACTGTCAAGGCTGCACCTGGACTATTGTCCCCAGGTTGGTGTCTGCCTGTTGATGACTTATGTTGACAAACTGGACACATTTGACAAGTCCAGTTTGTCAACAAAAAAGAAAATGATCATGTCTTTGCTCAATCCAGTGAAGAGGAATAGACTAAGGAGAGATCTAACACCTGTCTGAAACTAGCTATCTAATTTAATTACCTGAAAAGAAAAATTACAGAGCCAAATTCTTCCTGGCAGTCAAAAATCCAAATCAAGGAGCAAAAGGCACTAAAATGGCACTTCATGAGGAGGTTCAGGCTGAGCATCAGGACAAGCATGTTCACTTAGAGGGCAATGCAGCACTGAAAAAGTTGTTTCAAGATACTGTAGGGATTACTACGCTTGGAGCTTTTCAAAGCTTGCTCAGATAGAGCTCCAGTTGTCTTAACAGTCTTGCAATAACCCTGCTTTGAGCAGGAGGTCAGTTCAGAGGTGCTCTTTAAAGAACATTTCTGTTGTTATGTAATTGAAAAGGGCTTTATGGAATCAGACAAGAGATACGAAGAAGAAACCCAAGCAGAATCATAAGGAAAAATATTCAACAACAACTATTTGGCTTAGCAGTGCTGAAAAGGAAAAAAGTGACCACTTTTACTAACAGAAAAAAGCCCAGGTCTTCTTGGATTTTATAAACTATTGTGAGAACAGCTAACTCTCTCAAAGTCCTACCAATGAACTCACATTTGCTTTCAACTCTGTGTAGTGCAAAGGGCAGAAAAACCTTGAGTTCATGCTTTGATATGAATATGTGGAGACAGAAAAATAGAAATTAAAAAAAAAAAGACAAAACACTGTTCAGCAATGTAAATTAGAAGTTTTCTTAATTGAAAAATTATGATTTTGCCAGTATTCAACTGAAATGAGAAAGGGCATCACACAAAACTCCTCTACAGAAGACCATGACTCTGCTTTAAGTCTACCAGATAAAGAAAAATTATTAAGTGACCAAACACTCAAATCTAACTTGAAACAAAAACCTCACATCCAATTTTATTTGAAACTAATGGGTTATCATACCCAGACAAATAACACAACTAGAATATTAAAGCCAGTCACAATTCAGAGTTTTCAGCTTTCATGTCGGTGAAAATGAAATATTGACAGAAAGTAGAAGTGAGCAGAGATCTCTACAAACATTTTCTCAGTTCACAGCACTTTAACTTTCTTGCTGGCAAGTTCTCAATAGTCTCATTGGAATTGACATACTATTTCTAACTGTCTGCTTTCCTCAAATAAAAATTAACTACTTTCTTCTGTCAGTAGGTTTAACTTCAGGGGCACCTATCTAAGTGAAATGTCCAAGCTTAGACTTTAGATTGAAAAACATGTATTCAGAGAATGTAAATTGAAAGGGCTTAAAAAATACAACTGTAGAGTAAATATGTTAGTTTTTAATCTATGCTTGGAATTTACAGTAACTAGGAGAAATCCAAGATATTGAAAAGAGACAGAGGCACTTACATTGACTCCTGCTGAAAGTACCAGTTTTAGCTAAACTTGCACAAACTTTTTCTTTTAAAACTTTTTTCTTTTATGGTATCTTTCTTCTTAGAAAGATACCGTAAATCAAATTCATTTGAATTTCTACTGGCCCTGAGTCCAAGAAATCTATGCAGAATCAATAACTCCCAATCTTATCTCAAAACTGTACATAGTCTCTCCTGTGAGCTCTACTTAGTATGAATAATCTGATATTTTTTATCTGTTTAAGTTAAGAATGTAGTGGAAAATGAACTCCACACTATTTTTTTCAGGTGGGAAATGCATTTTCCCACCTTAAAAGTTAATAGACAGGTTTTTCCTAGCATTTTCAGTATTTTTTTTAGAAAAAGAAGGTTAAATATAAGCCACATAATGACAGTAACAACCCTGTTCAGCAGTGTCAAATAGTGAGATATTTCACTGTGACTTTTTTCTTAAGATAGAGTAAATCCTCCTGAAAATGTCAGTAGAAACAGATCCGAAACTTTTAGCTTTTTCACCTATTATGGTTTACAGATGGAGCTACCTAGGGAAAAACCCATGAGTTGCATGTTTCTTCATCTCTAACCTATTACCGAATATGTACTCTAATTATTCTGTGATATTCATTAACATGAAATAGACACAGAGAAACAGTGGTGTAATTTTAAGTGCAGAACATTTTTAAAGAGCCTACAGAACTGAGTAGTCAGAGAATAAGGAGGCCCGAAACATGGTGAAAGATATATTTACAAAAGAAATAACTTTGTTCACTAAGAAAAATCCTACCCACCTCTCAATCACTAAAGTGTTTATTTATCAATATAATACTCTTACTGAATTCACCAAAAAAAAAAAAA
>VXAC01000086.1:67951-123364 GCA_013399225.1 Rhipidura dahli
TTAATAAAACCCAAAAAAAAAAAAAAAAAAAAAAAAAATCCCACCACAAGATGGCCAAAATCTGAATCCTAGATTAAAAGGGCACAGACACAGTTAAAGTAAGTTCACACATATGGAACATTATGTCTTTGGATAGCTTTCCCTGGAAAAATACTGTGAAATTCATGTATTTTTAATCTAAGTGCATATATATATATTATAAAGCTAAGTGAATTACTCTGACTGTGCCTGAAATGCTGAAGAGAAGAAAAAGAGCTAAGGGAATGGGAAGAAAGGAATGTGGCTGCTAAATGATCTTGTCCCTGGCTTACCCCAGTGCTGCTTGTCACCTATAACTCAAGTGGGAAAAGACAAGTATATCAGAGCTAATGAGCATCCAAAACTACCAGACCTCTGTTGCAGTCTCTCTTTTCCATGCAAGGGAACAGGGTAAAGATGTCCTGTTAAGTACTAACATCATTTGCCTCATGCTGGAGAATGAACCCAAGTATTCTCTGCTGGTGGGAACCTCTTAACAGGTTATCTTAGAAGAAAATACATGGTCAATATGATGTCTTCAAGTTGGCCTGGCTCCATTCTCTCTTTTCCCCACTTACGAGGGCTTTCTGCAAAGGCTTACAGGTTACACCGCATCACATTTTGTTCACAGCTTATTTGACCTCCTTCACAAAATATTCCCCCATTGCCCTCTTCCTGATATCAGAATTAATTAATTAATTTGGTATGACCCTAAATAAATTTTTAACTACAGATGAAGTCATGTCACTGACTTATTAATTTAAGCTCTACTTTAACTTAATACATTTAGAAACTCTGTAAAAAAAAAAAAAAAAAGACCAGAAATAATGTGGCGGAAAAAAAGCCCCTGCATTTTAATAAATGAGTATATGAGTCTGTAAGTAAATCAACTGATAACACACCAGCTAGACAAAAAGCCTAGCTGGAACAGACAGGATTACCTTACCGATTTTTTTTCTCTTTATAGTGCTCAGTATTGAATAAAACTGCAGCCTTTGTTTATTAACTTTGTTTATTAGCAGCAGTGAAACGGCTCATTGTTGTCAGGGGAGCACAGAACAATAGCTAAGTACAATAGTCCTGTGAACACAAGATGAAGTGAATGTGTAGAAGATGAACATATGGACTATAAAGGACTGACACAATTAATGTTATCATATTTCTGAGTGGTTTTAATGATATCGAAATAAAGCTAGACAAGATGCATAAAAAGGAAAAAGAAAGTAGTTAGCCCCTGGCTATACCTGTTACATACAGTTTTCCTCAGAACATCAAACAGATTATTTGCTTCTACCTTTTCCTCAGAAGTTCCAACTAATTGCAAGATTACACTGAGAATTGGTGTCTTTCTAATTGTTTCTTGTTTGTTAAAATTCATCTTCGACTGAATTGTTTATTGTAGTTCTACAATCCATAATAGACATAAAGCTAGAAAGTCACAACTAAGTTTTAAACAGACACAATATAGTAAAACATCCAAATTATCAAGATCTTTTCCAACACTCCTTTAGCAATAATAAGAAATAGGGGCATTTAAAATTAAAGACAATACCACATTGCTCCAGAAGTTTAATGGCCAAATTATTCAGACAAAGCTACCTAATTTTGCCATAACTGATAGTTATGAGAGTAACCACATGTAAACAAGGAAGGTTCTTTCATAAGTCCGTATGGAAACTACTTTACACTTTGGAATACTTTCACAACACTCTGTTTTATTTCAATGTAATTGAGAAGGTTCTAATTATTCTTTTCTGGATCTTATTTAAAATCCTATGTTACAACAGAAGTTTCCACAATTTTCACGCAAATATTATGGTGATTACACTAGGGGATTTTTCCTCATTCTCCATAGCTGCTTATGTTGTTTAAAAAAAAAATAAAAATTAGAAAATCATTTCTTAAACCACTGTGAGTCTGTTTATTCCTACCATGTTTTTCTCATTTGACTCTAAAATAAACATTATTAGTTACATTTTTAATTCTTTCTCCCTAAAAAAATTCTTCATTTTTCCTCTAATAGATTTTGTCATCTAATTCTTTACCATCCCCAGCTGCACTGGACATATCAGTATGACTCTGGTTTTAATGTTTAAACATCAAGTGGGTAAGCTAAATCCATACTGTTACATACAGCAGTGGTAGTAGCTTTCCCTTTGCTCTTTACCCTTGTGGCAAGGCAAACACTTCCCAGGTAATTTTAGGTCTCATTTAATGTAAGATTAACCATGCCAGTTGTAATTGAAAAAGTGCCTGACTCTCCAAGGAAACTCTCCAAGTTCATTCCACAACTGCATTCATGCAGTTAAAATATTTTATCTCCAGTTCCATGGCCCTGTCCCAGTCTGCAATCCACACTGTCCCAAAGGAGCTGCTTTGATAAAGTGCTGAAACTGTAAGAACTGAACCTCAGCTAACAAGGAAGACCAGGAGCAAGCAGTTGAACTTCGAGCAAAAGTAGGCTGCCAGGAAGTGTATCTGTGGTAAAGCACAAGACCAGGATCTTTAAAGTTGGGCATATGCACCATCATTGCATCTATATTTCATCCCAGTTACAGTAAATAAAAGAAATTACAAGATTATAGATTAAAAATTACAGAAAATTATGGTCAATTTTTTTTAACTAACTCATTAAAAAAAAAAAATGTAAGCACTCAATCTGCATGCTTTACTTTACATCTGGATACCTTCAACTTCACTTAAATAACTTCTGCCAATTCTGACAGGAAAAAACAACTGTCTCAAAGACAACTGGGTTTCAAGTTTGGAAAAACAGTCATAGTGACAGAAGGAAACTTTTAGAACTCTCTCATTTAAGGGTAACGCTGCAACATGAGCTCAAGCTTTACTGAATATTCAAAAGGACACCATCAGAGACACCTTACCATAGGTGATACTATTTGAATCTTCAGTTCTACTGATACCATAATATTATCATGTACTACTGCTGATAAGTACTTTGGACAATTGAAAGTGGAGTTTTCAGAAACTGTGCACAGGAACAGTGAGCCTGTCTTTCTGCATTCAGTCTCATATCCATGACAACCAGCATCTGTCTTCAATTTCTATAAGAGAAGGCACAGTGAACAGGAAAAATCTATTGCTGGTATACTGCTGTAAAATAAGCACATCAGGCATAGCATTATCCACCACTCCATGACACTCCACCACTCGCAGTAGTCTATCTATTAAAAAATCCCAACCAGAAACCAAAATGCCTCTAGACCTGTAAGTCAATCAACCACAAAAGATCCCCAGGTAAAAAAAAAAATTAGGAAGTGTCAGAGCTCCTTGCTGAACAGAAAGGAAATAATATCTCATGATTTTTTTTTTTTCTTACATAAAAGTACTTTATCTAGAATTAGGATTATTTTGCAGCTATTGAAGCACCCTTACTATGTTATGAGCTTTATGCAAAAGTCAAGTCTCCTACTGGGATATCTTCCATACACATTTGAGACAGGATGTACACCAACTTCCATATCCTAGACAAAAATTCTCACCTGAAATCTAAATTCCTAGAAATACACCTGGCTTTCATAGAAGTTTTCTTTTACAGTCTATTTGTATCCTATCATTCTACTTTTTGTATCAAAAAATATGCTGATTTTTACAGTTAGATGTTTCTTCTTGATTCACTTGAATGTTATTTTGAAGGAGAAATATTACACTAATGTAAAACATTAGAAATCTAGCTGCCTCTTGACTCTCTACATTTTTGCTGATACTGCTTAATTTAGGAATTCTATTAAATATCTGTTTTAAGGATTCTGAGCCACATTTATATACATTTTGATTACTTGATCTTTACTTTTTAAACAGCCTTATTATTAAAAGTATAAAAATTACTGTTCTGTCTAAATTATTCACTCATAAGAAGTTTCACAGTTTATCTATTTTACTTGTTTTCATAAATGACACTTCTATTAACTTTATTCTAAATTTCCTTTTAAAGGTATATGGTATTTTCCAAATGTTCCTGAAAAAGAGGCTAATTCAGTTGTTGGCAATTAAGCACATTGCAACATTATTACATTTATAAAGGGCATCTCCAGCAGAGATAGTATTTCTCATAGTCACTCGGGTTACTTTTTTTGCATCATCTGTTGACTTACAATAGGAAGCCATTCACACATGCAGTTTTAGAAATGTCAAATATAACTAAGGTACTGTGAGAAACATTTTTATCCTTACTATGAAAGGAAAAATTACTTTTTCATTGGACAATTACACACATAGCCAAAACAAATACACACTAAATAATAGGTCAGACTGTCTCGGCTCCGAAATGTAACACCTCCTGACATTGCAGTATCATGATTAGAATGAGTTCATTCCACATTGTTTACAACATTCATGAGCATTTTCAATTATTAAGTAACCCCTATCTTTTTACTTCTGTGACAGGAGTGTTCCTATCTTGATGATTTTCCTTTTCTAACAGGAAATAAATGTGAGCAATGCTGGGAAAGTGAGCGTAAGCAAGTCTTGGTCGTGCTCACTGCATGGTTGTCTCAACTTCACCCAAGCAAACTAGACCAACGTTTGGTGGTGAATAATCACCACCAGAAGTGGCGTTTGCAATTATTTCTGATACCTCTTGGTTTTGACTGTGTCAGTATTCCTACTGTAAAAGTAGCACCAGTGAAGCCACATTGCCAGCAGCACTCTAAGGGGAGAACCTCTTCACACAGTTTGCCAGTTATTTGAAGACTGTAATTTTCCATACTGCTCATATTTTTAAAGTAGCAGGAAGTAAGGCCAAAACACAAATTACTTTCATCATGCTAATGTATTTTTTTTTTTTTAAGGAGGAAGGAGCTCAGAGAGACAGATGTTCTTACCTGCCAGGAGGGTCTTCTTGTAAGTGCACTAACAAGGTGTTTAACGATTTTCCTCACACTAATTATATCTAAATCCATGTTTTCATACCTCCCCTTTACTGAAAGAGGACACTGAACTCAAACTTTGTTTCTCAGAAGTAAAATGTGTCAATTATGGTTGCAGCAGTGTTTCTTCATTTAAGATTAAAAGTATTTGATTAAAAGTATTTAGTAAAAGATAAGCAACTTCTGCTTTGAAGGCTGTATAAATAATAGTTAATCTACTACTATTTCTGACAGATAATGCTTGAGTTTTCCAAATAAGTGGAGTTGTACAAAACCCAACTAATCAGTGTCAGAGAGAAGATCAGAATTTAATCCTATATTGAAATCCTTTAACCTCTTAATTAAAGCCTATTAATTAACCATTAAGAGCTCAGAGTTACTGGGTATACATGAGGGTTGTAAGAGAATGAAGTTCAGGACACCGGCTGGCCTGCTGCCCACGCTCAGCTGCCCATAACCCCACGGAGTGAAGGAAGCAGCAGCAGCAGGCCCCAGGAGCTACCAGAGGGAGAAAGGACACTGACAGCTCTGTGAATATCTGTTTTCCTACAAAGCTTGAATACTGTAGTAAATATAAACAGATTTTACTCATATTTGTTTTAGTACAATGCACTTAAAAACGAAGAACTCTGCTCTTCACCAAGTAATTATTTTCCTGCACTGTAGTTCTTACATTCATGCTTTTTATTTTTTCATATTATTGATCAGGACACATAGATTACCATATTTTTATACCATCATATAAATCGCTGAGAAACCTTTTTTTCTTTTTTTTTAATAATAAGATCTGCAGGCCTAACCCCTGAGTGGGTTCAATGCAAATCAGACTTGGCAGACTGGCAGAAGGAAAGCCTTACTTTACAATGTGGTTTTCCCTTTGCTCTTTCTCACAGAGATATCCTCAACTGCCATGACTTAGTAAAAAATCTATTAGCCTAATTATATACATTGTGGAATAAAATTTGGAGAAAAAAAAGAATATTTATTCTCTTCCCTACAAAACCTGGTGAATTCCACCTGTAGAAAATAAATCATGTCCAAAATCAATTGCCATTCTTATCTTGCATGTCTTTTGTATCCAGAACTGACCAGACACCATTATTCAAAGATGAGACACTATTAATACTGATACATTTCCAATTCTTTCTGCTATTGTAACCAAGCTGCTACAACAGGATCTTTGTAACAGTTAGTTGCTAACATTGGAAACAAGAGCTGTCTTTAAATACAAACACCCAAAGAAGATACTTATTACATATCCATCTCACTTTCATCTTTCCTGGGCCTCTAAAGGTAGAGTCAAAAG
Source organism: Rhipidura dahli (assembly GCA_013399225.1). Taxonomy (NCBI): domain Eukaryota; kingdom Metazoa; phylum Chordata; class Aves; order Passeriformes; family Rhipiduridae; genus Rhipidura; species Rhipidura dahli. Next base: position 74,165 of record VXAC01000086.1, read on the forward strand.
AGAGGCAAAGGCATGGCTGTGATATCACAGCCAGTACCTGAACTATTCACCAGAGGAGGTAAAGTTGTGATCCTAGGATTATTGCAACTCATCAGTGTTGCATGTCTAAGCAAAGAAAGAATGTTCATTTAGTGCACATAGGTAATTATTATTGTAATAGCTAGGAAATATACAATGAAGTCCCAAATCCAATAGTAAATATTTTAAAGAATAGCTTCCAACAGAATATATAGCATAATATTTTCTTAAGAGATTCAATATAGATACTGTAAAGAGAAGAATGCAGCAATTTCACTAGACCTAATGATATATGACTACAGCATGCTTGCTACTTTAAATTCACATTTAATCTTGAAACAGACAACGTGCTGCTGTGCTGAAGTTACCTGTTAATCAGATTTTGTCATACAAGTATGGGTGATTTTCACCCTGTTAGTGAACACTGCACTTGAAACAACAGTGCAGCTTTTAGCTCTTGGGCATGTAACTGGGAGAAGAGGGTGTCCACAACTCTCTCAAAACCATTTTCTGACACGGTCTGTATACATGGATAAAGTACTTTATTAGAGTTCTAACTGTGTTCCTGCTGACAAAATCAAAGTTCTCTCTGCTTAATATCCCCACAGTGAAACAAGATAATCCATTTCCTACAACAAACCTATTCTTAGTAATCAGCTGTGGAACCAGAGAATATATAAATGGATGCAAAACTTCCTAAAGGATAAGAAAAAGGTGACATGTAGAAAGAGTAGCTAGACTTACTGACCAGCTTCAAATTTTGGAGTTATTGACTCATGTTAGTGACAAATCCAAATTTCAAATAGGCCCAAATAAAAACTGGATTTTTGTTTCTGTGACAGTGCCTTTTTTTGCTCTGTGAGAATCTTCACCATCTGTTAATATTATTCATAGATGAGACTTTGTACCCAGTAGTATTCCTCCTCACCCCAGGCTTCTGATCAGCTCACCCTGGCACCATCTGTCTCTGTTTGTTCTGAGTCCAAGATACTCCAGGAGCCACATCACTATGAATTTACTTCAACTTTCTCTCTACACAGACCATAATCAGAAAAACATCTTTTGGAAGAGGTAAGTATATTCTCTAGTTTTGTAAAATCAATAGTTTTTCTACTATGATCACAGAAAGCCACCCATGAGTGCACAAGTAAAAGCAAATGGGAAAGATGATGCTTAAAAAGTAAAAATATACATTCATCTGTAAAACACAAGAGCTGACGGAGGGTTTCATGACACAAATACTTTGAGGATTGTCCTCCTTTTGGAGCATACCTGAATGTTCTGACTACCTGTTCCAATCGTCCTCAAGTCTCTAAAACCAGAACTAGAGTGAAGACTACCATCACATAACAAAAATCTACTCCTGGTGACAGAAGACAATTGTCATCCCCAGGTAAAGATGGCAGAGCTCCACATCCTGTAGTCAGCCTTTCTAAATCAGTCTAATCCTTTCCTGCCTCATATAAGGGATAATAAATAGATGGTTCTTTCCTCTAGCCTTGCTGCCCCATAATACCTCTTCAATTAAAGAATGAATATTTAATTATATTTTTATATAATTAATTGACCAAATACTACAACTACTCCTTATCAAAGTAACAAGACAATAGTGATAATAAAACTTACCCTCACTCTGAAAATTGTATCACAATCACCCACTGCAAATACATCAAAATAAAAGCACATAGCTGAGAGAATAAACCCTCCAAAAGACAAATACAACATTAACTCATAGCTATCAATTATACAGAAATGTTGTTGAAAAAAGTTGGGAGTTTAAAAGCATATAACCAACATTACTGAACTTTCATCTGAAAAGCTCTGCAGCTAGGAACCCTAATTGTATTTTCAGCAAGCCTAATTGTGTTTCCTGACTCCAGGGAACAGGAATTCCCCAGATGCTGTTGACTGGCAGGTCTGATTCTGCTTTCAACCTGCAAGTAAGCAAAAATATCCTCTGCTATGTGAAACTTAGTGTGAAAACCATCACTGTATCCACTGGTATCATCAGCAGCCAGAAGTGCCCAATACTTCGTATTAACATTCAGCACTACTCACAGCTGGGTCATCTGCAGAAGTAATTCCAGAAGTACAAACTACTCTCAGTACCTGCATTCAGTAGCAAACCTTAAGGTGTATGGTTTAAACCACACAGGTAGCCTTTGTGAAGTGCCAAACATCTTCAGTATCCACCAGATCCATTTCTAGAGTTACTGGCATTAACTGTTTTAGAACTTGCTTCCTGGTTCTGAGATTTGGTATAGGTTCATGAATGTAACTGTTGATTTTCCTAGAATTTGATACAACATCTTGAGGATATTTATGCAGTTATGATGTTATAATTGATTCAACCATGATCACTGAATCTCTCATCTTTCCTGAGTATTTATTCAACATTTTTCATTATCCTCTTATCTTGATATCTCCACCTGTGGTGCAAAACAAAAATATTTAGAGTATTTTTAATATCAAATTCCCATTCATATAAACTACCCTCAGAAAGCCTGTTTTATTGCACCAATCACTACTGATTTAAGAAGCTTTATGTATTTGATAGAAACTGCTGAAAGTCATCAGTAAAGCCACTTTGACTGTTTCAGGAAATGTTTTTTTACTCCTAAATAATCTTTTATACATCTCTGACTTCAAATTCTTCATCAGCTGTCTTCCAAATTCATCCAATAATTAAAATACTTCTTCTAGTTATTTCCAGAAATTCTTCAATCACTAAATAGCATGTACAGCAGAAGAAATGAAGGTATCTTTTGATCATGTTTTCTTACTAACAGTTTATATGGAAAACAACCCAAACCAAACCAAAATGGGATTTACTCTGGGATAAAGATATTGCTCCCAAAAAAGTATACAAGTTACCTTAACATTAGTCATACCCTTACTCACGTGGGATACTCAATATTCTGGGAGGTTACTCCTCTTTGGTAAAAGCCATGCTGAGTTTTTCCAGGTAAAATGTTGAGAGGATGGAATAGATTGAAAGAAGGTGACAATGAAAAATACACTGAGGACAGGTACCAAAGGAATGTTTTGATCTACAGTCTCATGTAGAAGGTCTAGAGAATCATCCCTGGAGAAAGCAGCTCTTAGCCTGTAATACCAGGTGAGCCTAAATACAAGCATTGAACACACCAAAAGCTCAATTCAGCAGTTTTCATATGAAAACAGAAGCTGTAATGCCAAAACAAGCCCAAGTTAACCGTGCCATAATTGTTTTTCCCAAGTGATGAAAACAGACACTCATAACTCTGCTGTCTTGTGTGAGTGCATCCTGAACATACTCTACATTTACAGTACTACGAGGATGGCTGCATGACTCACAGAAGCATTGCTTTAGGGAAGAGAGAGATCAGTTCCATTAAAGTATAACTAGTTCCAACATCCTTTGATTTTATGATTCTGACTGCTAAGCTTATTATTTTCTCTTGGAAAACTCAACCAAAAAGAAGAACAGTAACCTATAGGCATCTATTCTGACATGTTTTTAATCTAGATAATGCAGCAAATGCTATTATGTGTTAACCTATTCTTCAAATCCAGTTATATTAACTTAAATTTAAAATGTTTAGAATACAAAATATACTGACAAAAATAACAAATATCCATGGTGAGGAAAACTGTAACAGAATGGAGCAGCCCAGAGAGCCAGAATAAAATACATTGGGAACTTGCCAGAGAGAGATTAGAAAATCTTTAAACTAGAAAAACAGAAATCTTGAGTTTGAAGAAGATGGTCTATGAAAACAATTTTTGTGTTATTAAAAGGAATTGTCTCAACTAACTGGAGCCCAGAAATCACATGCACCAAGCGCAGCCTGGCTGTACATTCTGGTTTTGTCCTTAAAGTTTCAGACTAAGATTCTGTCTATGGAGGAAGGCTGCTGAAATCCCAAGCTTCCCTTCAGTTTCAAGCACCCTAACTGTTGCTTCACAGCATAAAGTTTTTGTGCTGAGTTTATATTCCTAATGGGAATATTAATTCAATACGAGAAATTACCAGAGGGCAAATAATGACATAAAGCATGCCATGCAAAGTGATTCAGATAATACAAACCCCAACGAAGTCTGGATTTTGGTATTTGTTATGTTCACTATGAGAATCATGAACCTGACCACAATTCATCAATGTAATATCACACATTTTTTTAAACCCAATTATGAGAAGACAGTTGTTCCCTGCTTGAAGAGAAAATGAAATGTATTTAAAAAGTTGATAACATTTTCTATCAACCTGCAAATAAAACATAAGAACCAGAAGATATTCTCTTCTCTTTCCTTTTGCTTAGCTTCTGCCAAGTAATTTCCAGAAATGTGACTAAGAGATTATTTTTACAAAATAGAAACTTTGTAAGAAAGCTAAGAATATGTTGCTTATGACAATATTTCATTGGTTAAAAGAAAAAAGCAACAATTATAAAAAGCTACTTCCACAAACTTGAATTTCCCTCAAATTGACATAAATAAAAACTTATGTACTATGAATGGCTTAAAATTTTTAGATAATTCATGAAAAAACCTCTATACAGAGTAGCAGCTGTGGGTGCACTGAATAGTCATTTTTAAATTTTTTTTTAAAAAAGATGCCTCTACAATGTAGATCTATATTTCCAAGAAATAATAATCACCTTTTTTTCATATTTTCACCATAGTTTAGTCATAGTGCCTCAGCAATAAAAGCCACTCCTCTGGCAGTTTAGTCCCTGACAAATTAGAAAAAAAAGGTTCAGATTTCATTTAGCAATTCAAAACCATCTTACGCCACTTCTTGGAATAATCTTACTTGGAAGTAGTAATATTCCATACAATAGGGTTCACATCACTTCTACTCACAGAATGTAACATGCCCAGTCATTTTAAGGAGAACATTAAATTATCATGAATAATGTTGAGCCAGTTGTGTGCAGCAGCTGGGGCCTGATCTTCTCTAGAAGTTTTGACCTTCCTAATACAAGATTTGATAAACATCACATAAATTAAAGCATGATCTTTATCACCAGTTCTTCACAAAATGAAATGCACAGTTCTTTTTTGGCAAATAAAAATTAAAGCGTTCATTAGGCTTACATTTAATGCCAAAATGAGTGTATAGCCTCTATGTTTTGCAAGAACACCTTTTGCCTCCATCCTATATGTTCCACTGGAAACTGAGGTCACTGATTCAGCTGCAGGCTTAACGTGCTTTCCTCTTATTAGAAGAGTATCACTTCTGTCTTGTTTAAGTTAAGCTTAAGCCAGCATTTTCTAAATCTATTTGCTTATCTCATTCAGACAACCTGTCATCCCTCTGGGGGTACTGTGTATTTCTTTTGGAAAGCAGTTCAAATCAGGATGTTGTCAGCACATTAGTAGTGCCACGGCCTGTGACATTCACAAACACTGAGAAATTGCAAAAATTAGAGAGAAAATACTTACTTCCCACAAAGCTTTTAGGAGCTGTTCTATGTTAATGTATTGCAGCCTGTATTGTCTAGTAATCAACACCTTACACTTATATACATATACATATGGAAAAACTCCATTCTTCAATCATATAACCTTTTTTACTTGTATTTATGTTACATAACACAAAACTTCTAGAGATTTCAGTACACGTTTCTGCTGTCAAATTAAATGATTGACCTCTTATGGTTCTTAGCAAGCAACCAAACTTCCAGCCTGAAAATAAACACACTGTTTATGGGAAAAGGGAAAAAATCCTGCCATCTTTTCAATATTTGGATGTCTTTAAGCAGCAAACATTAGAAACTTTCTTTCCTAAACCATTGCATAAAATCACAGAGCCCTCATATCTTGAATACTGTGACGCTGATCACTGTTAACTAAAAAAAAAATCTAATAGGGCTTTTAAAAGGAGATAAGACAACAAGGATGACCAGAAGCAGTTCCTATCACAGAAGGAAAAACTCTGACTCTTCAGCTTAAAGGGATAACTGTATGAAATATAACACACTGCATGGAACACAACAGAAATGTTTAAAGATTATATATACTATAGACAAATTATGTAACATAAGATTAGCACTTCCCATTGAAAATATCAGGAAGTACTTTTAAAGCAGACAAAGGGTGGCAACTTCTCTATACAGGTAATTAAATTGTAGAATTCATTTTCATTAAGGTCCAAAACCAAGAATATGAATAGGTTTAAAATGGGATTGCAAATAACTATGGCAAACAGATTCCTTATTGCCAGGAAATAAACCCAGCAGTATGCATGCAGCCACTGCCTCAGGAAGTCACTAAAATACCTGTATCAGAACCAGTCTATGCATACCCTTCTCCTTATATGTGCTCTGGGTACTCATTGCTGGACCCTGCCACAAACAATACTACAGCAGTGGAATCTTCAGTGCCTCCTAGTATGGCAATTCCTTTATTGTGATTGGAGCTTAACACCATTACATAACATCCCAAGATTCATGCAAAAGAAAAATATAAGCTCCAAGCCAAACCCTTAGGCACAAGGCCACCATATCCTAATGAGGAACAACCTGAATATACCTTTTAAAAAATATATACCTTATAAATCTGAAAAAATAAAAATTGGCAGGCTGATTATTGAGCATCAAAAGCAGTTGCTTCAGGGGGAAGCTAAGAATTTCTACTCTGTAAGGATTAAAATTTGGAAGTATCTCAAACACTGCTGATAAAACTCACTATGAGGTACACGTGCTGGAGATAAAAGTATTCATCATCAAGACAAGATATGCAAGACCACTCTCAATAGAGTGATCACAGAAATTGGGAGAGGTACCTAACATCTGCAGAAAAGAAAATGTCACTTCCACCTTGAAGAAGCATAAGGATCTATGGAACCACAGACTGGTCAGACTCACCTCGATTCCTGGCAAAGTGATGTTACAACTACTCCTGGGAACCATCTCTAGGAGCATGAAACACAAAAAAGTGATCAGGAGGCATGTAGCAAGGAGGAGTCATGCTCGACCAGTGTGATGACCTTCTACGATGAAATGACTGCATGAGGGGAGAGCAGTGGATATTGCCAACCTTGTCTTCAGTAAGGCTCTTCCCATTGTCTCCCACATCCTCATAGAGAAGCTGATGAAGTTCAGACTGGATGAGCAGACTTTGAAGTAGACTGAGAACTGGCTGAATGGCTGGGCCCAGATTGGGGAGATCAGTGGCACCAGGTCTAGCTGGAGGCCAGTTCCTAGAGGTTTATTCCAGGGGCCAATACTGAGACCAGTCCTGTTCAATACCTTACTGCTGTAGACGATGGAGCAGTGGGTACCTTCAGCATGTTTGTGGATGACACCAATCTGGGAGGAGTGGCTGATATGCCCAAAGGTTCTGTTGCAATCCAGAGGGACCTTATAGCAGGCTGGAGAAATAAAGGATGACCAGATACCCACAATGTTCAACAAGGCAAAGTGCAAAGTCCTGCACCTGGAGAGGAACCATACGCACTGGTACAGGCTGGGAACTGCCCAGCTGGACAGCAGCTCTGCAGAAAAGGACCTGGAAGTCGTGGTTGAACGTGAGCCAGCTTGCCTTGAGGAAAAGGAAGTGAATGGCATTCTGGGTTGCATTAGGCAAAAGCATTACCATGAGACAGGAGGGGGAGATCCTGCCCTTTACTCAGCACTAGCAAAGCCACACCTGAAGTTCTGTGTCCAATTCTGGCCTCCCCAGTTAAAGAGAAACATGGACATACTGGAGACAGTCCAGCAAAAGGCCAAAAAGAAAGGGACTGAATTACCTCTCACATAAGGACAGACAGAGAGCTTGAACTTTTTAGCCTAGAGAAGAAAAAGTTCAGGGAGGGGATCTTATCTGAAAGATAATACCTGAAGGAAGGGTGCAAAGATAATGGATCCAGGCTGTTTTCAGCAGTGGCCAGTGACAGGATCCAAGGCAACAGGCACAGACCAAAGCACAGAAAGTTCCCTCTGAGCAGAAGGAAACACTTCATTCTAGGGGTAACCAAGCACTAGCACATGTATCTCTTGCCCAGAGATTTTCTAGAGTCTCCATCCCAGAATATATTCAAAATCCAGCTAGACATAGTTGTAAACACTGGCCCTAGATGATCCAGCATGAGAAAGAGGGTTGGGCAAGATGACCTCCAGAAGTTTCTTCCAGCTTCAACCATTTTGTGATTTTGCAGTACAGAATTCATGTCCAAGAGCATCAGACTAATCCTACCTCTGCCCATAAAGACACATGGTCAATGGTTCTACAAAAATAACTTCTCCAGAGCAAAAGTGAAATATCTAACATGATACCTTGCTTTCAGACACTCTTCTGCTTTCGCTCACTACATTTCATCCTCCCCAGATTCACTGTAAATAAGCTTTTTCATCAGCAAAGATGGATAATCAGATACTTCTTGAAATTAGATACTGAAGTGATTTCAAGTGGAAAAATTTCCAGTATGTATGAATAGTGGTAAAAATTTCTACAGATATTTATTCTCCTGCCCAGTGTCCCATAATGTTCCCCAGTACGAAATTCTTTGCAAGCCATTAATGTCAGAAAAAGAAATAAAGATTAAATGTTGCACCATTAGTATTTCCGTTCAATTTTCTCCCTGAAAGTTTACAATAATCACAAAAGTAAACCCTGATAATTAATACATTAATGAAATTATCACAAATAAACAGTACTGGAAGACACTTTTAAAAGTCATTCAGACATTTCTCTTGTCCCAGAACAGGACCAGCTACACTTCTACCTCTTCTAACAGATACTTGCAAAACTTGCTCCTTAAGATTTTCACAGCTTCCACACAAGTCCTAAACAAAGTATGCAAGCATTGTAAGTTTTCATTCCATTAAACGGTTCTCCCTACCAAGTTCAGTCCTCTCTAATGCAATTTAAGGTTACCCCTTTCAGCTTCACCATGAGATGAACATGGAAAAGTGATCATTTCCCTCAATTTTTCAACAGTGTTCTGCATAATTAAAGACTTGTCCATCTCCTTCATTCCCTGGGATTTTCTCTTCAGGAGGTTGAATTAACTCATGTGTTTGATTCTTTCCTAATACATACCATGTATTTTAGACACCTAATTATTCATTCCTATTACTCTCCACTGAATTACAAGTGCTCCACATAATTTTTGAAGGGCATGCTACTCCAGGTGAGATCTTACCAAAGCCTAGCAGTGTGAAAACCTGTTCACAGTGCTTCCTGGCTAGTGTCTGTACATTCCTGTATGACATTAATCTCTTTCAGAATACTGGCTACAGCTCAACTTACATACTGTTATGGCTCCCTGATTCTCTGCCAAAGAACATTACCCTACACCATTTTTCTTTGTCCTATGTCAACCACATAAACCACCTCTACATAACATCACATCGCATTTTTCCTTTTCAATGGCATCATAACATCATAATCATATCCTGGGGTTTTCAGGATAATTTTTAAATATAATCCTTCCATTAGATGTTAGCATAAGACTGGGAGAAGTGTATCTATACATTCAGTGAGTATACAAATTAATTAATTTCTTAAGTACATAATAAAAACACTGAACAAAAGTGGTTTCCAAAGAGATCACCACTCAAAAAAACCCTTCCGTAAAAAAAGTAACCATTTTTAAATACTTTTTGTCAACTATAACTCATCTGTTTGCACTGCCCATATAGTATTTTCAGTTTCTTGAAAGCCATATGCTTCATATGTACAACACTGGTAAGCAAAACAAATTTTGCTGAGTTAAGCAAACTGAGAATACAAAATACTGAGGTGTTGTGAACGAAATGTAATATTGCCAGTGTCTACCAAAATCCAAAAAATAAAATATTCACTAATAATATTGTATACAATTTTATAAGCCCTTAAGTGAGAATAGCAGAAAGAGAGCTCAGAATAATATATTGCTTTATAGAATATTGGTTTTATGTCCTATTTTTCCATTTCATTTCATGAAAAATTTTGACTATTTATTCTCCAAAAAATCACATCTTTCATGACCTACAAGCGTGAAGGTCCACTTAAATATACATATTAAAAAATGAATTAACATTAATTCTGCCTGGAAAATAATTAACAAGTTATATGCATGCTCTAAACCAGTTATGCATGAGTTCAACAGCAAACATTTTTTTTATCACACAAACTTACAAGGCATTCACCTCTAGAAGAAAGAAAAGACAGCAACTTAACTGTTTAAAGCTTTAATAACATCTGAAGTACATTTTAAGAAATAGAAAATTTAGAATAATAAATATTTTTTAGTTTTTCTTTGTGATGGGAATATTTTCTGCTCCATACTTTAAGTTCTACTCTAAGAACAAATGTCCTAGCTTCGCCAGTTTCTGTCAAAACTTAAAATTTCCAGATAGCAAAAAAAGTACTGGCTTAACCGTATAAAAGGTTCATGGATGAAATATTGGCACCACCAAAGTCAAAATTTCCTCAGCTTTGACTAACCCAAGATTTCACCTTTTATCTGCTGAAGTTCTGAAACTTTACAGATATTCTAAAAGCATGAAGAAAATGACATGATGTTTTCCTGGTCCTTAGAAAACTCTTCTTACATATTATGTAGACTCATATAGCATTCTATGCATGACCATGCATGTGCATAGACATGCTATAAATAATGCTACATCTTGTCATTCCAGCTCCTCATGCACAGAAAACACACCACTTCACCAGGAGCTTCATATCATGAAACATCTGCCAAAAAACAAAAGAAATCAAAAGAAAACAAAAACAAACAAACAAACAAACAAACAAACAAACAAAAAAAAAACAAAAACAAAACAAAAAAACCCAAATGGAACAGTAGTAACTCCTTAAATGCAAACACTTAAGTTACTGATAAGCAGAGTAAAACCTGATTTTCAGTTTTCCCTTTGCAAATGAGGGGTTGGAAAGCAAATGGTGCTCAGCTTGTAAAATGCCCTCGGCTGAATGTTCTAAATGGGCAATTATTTTAAACATACTCTCCAGGATGTTCTAATGCTCTACAGACATTACTTAATCTACAGAGAGCAGCTTACTTACGTCTGGGGCTCCTTTTCATTTTGCTGTTTTTGCTGTGGTTGAAGAACGTTATTTACCAGCTCAGTGATCCCACTAAAGGGAAACCACCTGTTTAAACAAGCAAATAATGTGACTGAATAACCAATAAAACCACACTAGTTTAAAAGTTTTCTTATCCAACGTTAGTAGAAATACACAGGCGGAAAAGCTAGAGCCAATGGGAATGTTAGCTGCAGAACTAAGTCAGCCACTACGGGTGTAAGGGAAGTGAAGTTTTACAATTCACCACTTCACAAGCAGGCAGCAAGAACCTACATCCAGCTAACATGTGGATGGAGTAAGAAGCTACAGGCAGCTCTCTTACAAGCCAGTCAGGAAGCAGATGACAAACTACCTGCAGCCTATCAGGTATCAGTGAAAGCTAATACCATCAAAGCTGCAGAGAGCAGAACACAGCAAAGGTAGAAAAGTCAAGCCTATTGCATCTTTAAGATATTTTACTTACTGTGTCGGCTGTGGTTTTTGCTCTTCTTTGACCCTAAAAAGATAAGTTTGCACAACTGAGTGCAACGTTGAAAACAACTATCCTGAAGTACTAAAATCTGTATCAAATGGGAAGGGAAAAGTTCCTGGTTTGAATTAAAAGGATTTGCTTTAATATTTGCTGTATGTTTATATTAAGTTGTACTATGGGCTTTTTTTCATTTAGTTTTAAAAATGGGGAGTGCCAAGTATAGAAAACTTTATTATGTAACTAAAAATTAAACCAGTTATGTTCTAAGCCTGACTTTCAACTTTTTTTGCACATAATACTATGTAAAAACATTTCCAGTAATACGTTGAACTTTAAATACAAAGGAAGGTGCTTTCACTATTTTTTTTATTTTTATTCACAACCAAACTGCCTGTCATAGTTCACGGCCAATTTATAACATGTAATTTGTAATATGTCATTTTAAATGCAATATACTAAATTAATAGATTAAAGGAAAATCTGCATTATATTTATTAAACTACAGTGATGTCAGGACCTGAAGACAACATAACTAAAAACTAAGGAGGGAAAGCTAAGGAATTTTAATCTTGAGTGAACTTTACTAGGACTTGCTTCAAGAAATACCTGGATAATACAAACAGGAGGTCTGTTTAGTACTGATTAGTATTTGTCCACTGTCTTTAGGAAAATATTCCATCTAAAATACATGCTTTAACTTAAGTGAGCAAGCTGATGTTCTCTTACTGAGCCTGTGCTGGTTTCAGCTGGGGTAGAGCTGATCTTCTTCACAGGGGCTGAGGTATGAGGCTGTGTTTTGGATTTGGGCTGAACACAGGGTTGATAATATAGAGATGTTTGTGCTGTTGCTGAGCAGGGCTTACACAGAGCCAAGGCCTTTTCTGCTTCTCATGCTGCCACACTGGTGAGGAAGCTGGGGGTGCATGGGGGGCTGGGAGGAGACAACACCTGCCCTGAGCTGGGACAGGGGATCCAAACTGCCCAAAGGGATATTCCAGAACATATGATGTCATGCTCAGTAAATAAAGTGGGGTGAAGGAGGAGGAAGGGGGGACATTTGGAGTGATGGAGTTTCTTCCCAAGTCACTGTTACACCTGATGGGCCCTGCTCTCCTGGAGATGGCTGAACACCTCCCTGCCCATGGAAGCACTGAATTAATTCTTTGTTTTGCTTTGCTTGTGTGAGTGGCTTTTACTTGACCTTTTAAACTGGCTTTGTGTCAACTCATGTGTTTTCTAACTTTTACCCTTCTGATTCTCTCCCCAGTCCTACTGGTGAGTCTTGTGTACTGACTGCGGTTAAGCCGTGACAAAGCCCAAGAATAGAGACACACATCCAAAGGAATATTTACATCCTCTAAGTGCAGGTATTGGTCTTAAGTATCAACTTAGGATCTACCTTCCCTAAATGTTCAAAAACACATAAAGGTTCCTAAACAGATATTCTGAATGTCTCTACAGAGAATATTCTTGCCTCACTATACAGGAAGGCTTATAATTTTAAGTGGATGCTTAGGGTTGCACAGAAAACTAAAGCCCACCAAAACAGCTCTGTATCTTCTCCACCATATGCTGTCACAGGAAATAACTCCATAAAGGGGATTCAGTGACTAAATAACAATTAAATAAGTGAACAATGAGAAACACTAAAATCTTTCCAAAACTGGGTACAGAAATGGAAAATGGAATATGCAAAACACAGTAAAATGTCTTCGAGCATGATTTTGCCTCTCCAGCACTTTAGAAATGTAAATACAAAGTAACATTCCAGTACAAAAACAAAATAAATAAAAAAATAAACAAACCCCAGAAAACCAAGAAGGTATATTAAAATAAAAAGAAGTAAAAATAAAAATTTCTCATGGCATTGCAATTCCACTCTACCATGCCTCTTAGTCATAATATTATCTTCAGTCAAGAGAATCCACACTAGTTTTTCAATGTATAAAATTCGAAGCAGGAGAAATGGGAGGGATGGGAAACCAAAGCATGTCCATACTTTCCTCACTAGGTAGTTCAGGACATTTCAGATTCCCCAACATTAAGAGCCTGAAGGCTCCATGGTCACAGCTGTAAGAAACAAACCCTCCCAGATAATCATTCAGAGTTCCTAAGTGGCATATACAGAACTCGACACTGAAATGGGACCTCCCTGGCAACCAGACACTGGAAACTGAATATATCACTAATCTGTATATTCCTCTCCATACATGATTTCCAAACATACTTACTTGACACTTTTAAGTTATTACTTCATTGTGAATTTTTCTATTGAACAAAAAACAAAGTAAATCTGAGCCCTTCACATAATCAGATTACAACAACACCTTTCCTTTGGATAATGACCATGCTCAGTTTTTCACATGTAGAACTGAGATCAAATTAGTGTAAAATCCTAAGTGTGTAGTTTAGTTTGAAATCTGTGAGGGGTTTTTTTTTCAAGAGGATCTAGCATCTTTACATAATAGTATCTATCTGGTGGCTTCAATCACAGCTGCAAACCCTTGGTATTTTTGAAAACCTTACAATCAATTTTTAGTTTTGCACCATTAAATAAAACACATTGTCCATTATCAGACATGTTGAAAAACTCATTTAAAATTAATTTCTCTGCATTTTATAGGAACACTGTGTTCTAAGTCAGGATATAATATGATCCTACAATTCAAAATATCTCTCTTATAAATTAATCTTTTCTCCTCTTAGAATTCTGTGTCTCATTCACTATACACTTTCCAACGCTGCAGTTATGTGAGGACAAGAGCTTCCATTATTATATAACAGTGACGCATTCCTTGAGCACTCTCCATACATCCTTCATTCCCTGGATTAGGAAATTATCTTCCTTGACATTATAACGAGCATGGAAGGCAAACTACAATTTGAAAAGAAATTAGGAAAAAAATCTATTGAATTAATAGATTCTACCAGATGATTTTAAATTAATATTAACCTCGTGGATCAATAGGCCTGAACCCTTCAGGTGTACAGCACAAATATTTATCTTTCAAGGTCAGGGAATGGATACAGATTCTGGATCTAAATCAGAAAACCACTGACTAATTTCTGCTACGTTTTTTCCAAAAGACTTCATTCAGATGAAATTACAAGTTATAGCAACTGACAGAAATAATGATATATTAGAGGAAAGGCACTGAATGTATTTTTAACATTGCTGTGGTTTAAATATCTTTTTCTAGACAGAAAAGGACTAAAGAGACTCCAGATACTTGAACCCTGTCTACATGTACACATACAGTTGTATCTCCTTTGGTTACAAGAGCTGCTTTGTGTTCCACTGGATTGCATACTCCCATATATATGCATTGTTTTCTCCCCTCTTTTCAACAATCAGCAACAAATAATTGTTTGAAATAAGTGTCTTGCCAGGTCAGAACACCCCAAAACTTCCATTTTCTCAACAGACCAACTGAAATAGCCCAAGAAGTCTAACTGCATTCTGCTCCTTCCAGGCTACCTGTCTTCATTTAACCTTCCTATGTCTTTTCAATCCTATCCACTCAAAACGCTACCAAGAACAGTGCCAGTTCTCATTATTCACTAGAAACAAATTCTGATCAACACCTGTTTACTAAAACCACCAACAGGCTGCAGATAATGTGTCTGATCAACAGTGACTGAGACAGTGCATTCTAATGGTGCACAATTCTAAGTATTTTACCATCTATTATAAAATATTAGAGGAGTTTGAAACTTTTGTCACAAGTTTTTTTGCAAAGATCACAACTCCATACACTACTCCACTTGAAAACAAGCCAGGATTTTCCTATTTGCCAACAATACAGAATTTTTACACCTTGCACTTTGTTAACAGAAACCTCTGCCCTTTGAAACATACACAGCAGCATCACTCTTGTGTTCCTCCGCAAGCCTACACAGTGCAAGTGCCAGACCCCTTTGATCTTCTCCAGTAGCTAGAAACATTAAGCTAAATCTCAAGTCTCAGTGAACAGGTTTTGATGTTAGATCCTCTCCGTGTACTAAAAATTTCCTCAAAGATTAAGGTTATTCCCACTGGCACAGGGAATGAATATGAGAACAGAACAGAAAGAAGAGGGAAGAGAACAAGAAAAATGAAAGTAGGAGACTAAGTAATGGAAACATAAATATAAAAATTATTACTATCCCTTTAAACTCCTAATACTTTTCTATTTTTCAATCTACTGCCACCAGTAAAAGCTTCTCTCTAAAATCTACTATGTCAAAACCATAAAACATTCTTTCCAAAAGGTGCTTTGGAGACAGGTAAACTAGCATGCACTCTGTTATCAGAGCCCATCTCTATTTTAACATACTTGGATGCATAACCACAAAAACATAGGGGAAGAATTCAGATGCCTCAATCTATGAAAATAACCCTTAAAACACACTCTACACCACCTAGATATTTGCATTAGTTATTCTCAAGTGAAGTTTGGGGAATCCAGATTTCATAATCAGCCATGCTTGGCAGGGATAAACGTCATAATATGCACCTCTAACCCAGTAGTACTCTCAAGATTCACAACTTGCCATCCATGGACCTACAAGCACAAGGAGACAGATTAGCTAATCTGCAGGAATAAACTGGGTTTACCTAATGTCTCCTAGAAACACTGAGTTCAGCATATAGCACACAACACTCTACATGACTTTCAATTAAAAATGCTACAGGCTATGAGTTTCAGTCTTTTGCTCAATAGTATTGTATATTTTCCTTATTTCCTAACTGACTCAGTGGACTAGGATAGACCACGATGGAAGTTTTTTCTAGTCCTTTTGTTGACATTGAGAAGATTGGAAAAGCAAGTCAATGTTTTGCTTGGAACTCATCTATGAAAAAAAATCTAAATATATTTTACTATTACTATTAGTGCTGTAACGTTGCTAGTATCAATTTAAAGAAGCTGTTGATACTTCAAGAGTAGTTATTTTATTAAATAGTTTGCTTAGGAAATCCAGGGAGTGGGACACTTACATGAAATTTTTAAGTTTAGAGAACACAGATCCTAATGGCAAAGCAGAATACATATGCAGTAGTCTCACTGAGCAATGCATGTTACACTAAACTTGATTAAGACTCAACATAAGATTAAATATTAATGCTCCAAACTATCTGGTTTTCCTAAAGCAAATCCTACAGGAAGGATGAGGGATAGTCTCAGATCTATAAAAAGAATCATTAAGTTTTGCTTCCTCTGTAGATACCATACTGACATTGACCTCCAGCTTTATTCACAACAAAGAAGTAGAAACAGTTCAGAGAAGACAGCAGCAAATAATTTGTCTCATACTCAGATTTATATTACACACAGTAACAATCTACAAGCTGCTATCGTTCAAATAAAAACAGCAGCATGAATGCTAACTACTTCATAACTTCTTAAAAGGTGAATTAAACTTAATACTTTTCTCAGGATTAGCGTTTGTTCTCTGCATTCCAGACCCCACTAGCCCAGATAACAGTACAAACTCAGCTTTCTCAAGAGTCAGGGTGCCCACACACAATCTTTGAAGCGTTCTCTCTCTCTTCAGTAACTGTCTACAATTATTACCAGATTTGAAATATTCCAAAATCATTTGATAATTAGCAAATGCCTTTTCCATGCACAACTAGTGAAAAGATTTTAATGAAGGTATGGAACTAGCTTCCTCTGGAATTTATATATTCTCATTGTCACAGTACATGAACATCATAACCTCTAAAAGTATTTACCATTGGCAATATTTCTCAGTTTAGAACAACTTCCTCCCCTGAAACTTATACCCTTGAAAATGGCACTGAAAAGAAAATAGATTTTAAAAAACAGTGATAAAATTCTAACCTCCCTTCCCTCTTGCTTCCCTGTGCTTCCCATTCATTCTCTCCAAAGAATTGCATTCAATGTATAACTGTATCCACACAACTGTGGGGATACCCATTCCCTTGGTTTAATCGTGCTGAAAAAGAGGGAAGATCATGAGCTCCAGCAACATTCAGAGGTTTCCACTACCCTGTCTTAAAATGCAAGATCCATTAATACATTTTCCTAGATTGCCTGCTGTGGACTCTTATTTTTCTAAATCTTTGTAACAGCATTTCAATTATATGCCCTGCACCAAATGAACAACAGAAGAGGAGGATTAGGTGCAGTGACTGTAGTGACTACACTCACACATCACAAGTCAAGATACATGACACAAGCGCAGTATAACATTTTGTCTGCATCCACACTTGACAAAACAGGGGAGTTAAAACAGACATATACTCAAATACAGTCAACTATTTTCTTGAGAAGGCACCTTTACAGATTAATTAAGTTAAATTATGTAAGTATGTTTAAGTCCAAGAAAGGAGGTCAAATATAAATCCATGCCAACTGCATAACTGTAAAATACTATATATTAACTGAATTCACTCTTTGCATTGATTACCCTATTGATGCTATAAGAATATAAACATAAGAACATGCAGCTTAACTATTTTTGATCAAAATTAAAGTCTTTAATTTATATTACTGTTCCAAGTGTTTGATTAATTTAGAGAGTATAGGTAGTTGAATTGAGAAGGATAATATTTTGGACAATAACGTAATGTCTTTCCAAAGGAGTATTATCCTGAAGACATATGCAGGTGATTTTACTGATTAATTTTGTTCTGTTTGTAATGAAAGTACCAGCAGTTTCCAGAAAAGCACCTCCACCATCAGTAGCTGGGAGGTAATCCGACATTCAATATTAGTGAACAAGCAGGTGGAGAAGTTGGGTACTTGGGCTAGAAACAGTATCTGTTAAACAGAACAAATTTAAAACCTATCTAAATCCAAGCTTAAGAGGTTAAATATCCCCCAAAGCCCAAACCAAATTTATCATAGATGCAAGACAAACAACAAGAAACCACCATACATACTCTACAGGTTAAGCACATATCCATGTTCCTGTGTAATGGTCTAGGCTGAATGAGCTCCTTGAATGAGCCTCAGATGAACACCACCCATAAACATAGCAATTTCTGTGAGATGAGGACTACTCTGACATTCAGATGATAATTAGAAATGGGATGGTTTTATCTAAGGTTCCAGATAAACAAGTCACAAAGTGGGATTTTGACACTAATATTTATAATATATCTACCAAAATGTGGTTCACTGCAACCAAAAACAGAGTGTGCAACAGCCCTGTACCTTTAACTCTAAAACTGAAGAAATTGACAGTATGTTTTGATTATTTCAGAATCAGCAAAATAAATCAAGTTCTGCTTATCTTAGGATGTGAACTCTTCAGGGCAGAAATGTTTCCTATCATTCATTTCTGGGGTAGGAGATAGAGACACTGAGTTCTACAAATGAAAGCTCTCCCTTTTCTCACATGTCCTAACTCTTCCTTGCTATTTGTTATGGTGCTCATAGTAAAAACATAAAAATGAGCGTGAAACTCACAAATCAGCACATTAGAAAATAATTACAGCACAAATGTAATAATAAATAAGTACTACACAGAATGGTAGCCATTATGTTATATACAGTTCCAGTAATTAATTCATGGATCAATGATCCCTTTTGAAGGTTATACAAAATTGCAAGCAGGAGGCCTAGACTAGGAAGGTGATATTAAAATGTCTATGTTAAAAATCTAGTGTTTGTCCAAACCTACCACAGAGTTTAAAATGGGCTACTGCAGCTTTTTTCTATATTTAGTAAGGAAAAGAGTATTTTGGTTATCACAGAGTAAGTGGGAATTTCTAAGACAGAATTTGTGAGCTGTCAGCATTACAATTTGTTGCCATGTGGACAGGCTGGCTGCTTCCCACTTAGGTGTCATGTGTCTGCTGCGGGAATGAGGCATATACAAAAACCTGGAAAAGCAAAAATTATAAAATAATAAATAATAGAAAGTCTTGGATCACACAAAGCTGTCAAAGAGGAGCAACAAAAACAACTAGAAAACAGTATAAACAATCTTAACAAAGGAATTATATTGGGTGGAGTTGTTTCTTTCAATCCTAAAGCTCCAGAAAGTTTTTTTTCAGATTGGCATGTTACTAATATTTTTGAATTAGGAGTTTCACAGATGTGCTTTTCTCTAGGTAAAGCATCCAGTACCTGTCAGTTGTTCACCTCTAGCATCATATTTAATAGATGCATGATCAGAGCAGCTAACTTGCAACACATAAAATCAAAAATTAGCCTGTGTTAGCAATGCAGTAAGAACAAAACAGAGATCAAATTAATGCATATGAAGGGTGCCAAGGGCAGCAGATAAAAAGAGCACATAAGTTTAAGGAATCCTTGAGCCATAACAAATATTTCTTTAAAAAGAGTTTACCTCTTCAGTTTCTATCAGCTTATTTAAAAAGCAGCTAATGTTACATAATTCCTCAATACAATGAATTTTCAAATCCATTTCAAGGACATGAGATACAAGTAAATACTTTCTTGAATCTGATCAGTTTGTTCTGTCAGTAGACCCCTTTTTAGACAAAAAAAAAAAAGGGTAATGTTCCTACAAATAACTTCTATTTCTTTAAAACGTTCAACTGTGAGACAACAGTCACCTGTCCTGCTGTATATTTGGTCACACTAATGTCTCCCCCACACAATCTGAAAAGCCCTGACTTCTCTCTGATCTCAGTGCTCAGATTATATACAGGCTGAAAAGTCTCACATGGGAGCCTGACACTTGTTCACGGCCTCTAGATAAGCAGCACCTGCCTTTACTCAGGTTTTTTTTAGCTGACTGAGCTTTAAGCACACGCATATTTCAGTTCACTGAAAGGGGACAAATTATTTGGATTTAATTTTTTTTCTCCAATTTAATAAGTGTTACTCTCCTAAATCCTGCAGATATGTAGATATTTCAGTTAGATGACTTACAGAGAATAAAATAAATCAAACTGAGACAGCAGGCATCAAATCTGAAAAAAATACTGGACTTTTGTCTAATTTTTCAAGAAGGAATAGAGACAAAATTGTCTGTCACATAACATTTGTTATTAGATGCAATTTTCTGTAATTATGGGGACCTCATAGTAAGTCTTGGGTGAGATTTGCATTGAAAAATGTTAAAGTTAGATACTTTTACAACCTGAACTCTAGCAAAGATTAATTTTTTACAGCTAGCATTCATTTCACCGTATCTATTTTCAAAAAATCGGGTTTCTCCACAGAAGTGCTGGAATAGAACTTAGGTCTGCCAGTGTAATCTTGTATATTTTGTGTAAAGAGAAAAAAAAATGTTTTACATTCTTGCCTACAGGGTATGTCAAATATGCCACAATAGCTGTGTTACAGTGAGCCATACTTCATTTCTGGAGGTAAGGATGACTGTAACAAGATGACTGTGAAATCTGCAGTCCTGTACCTTATCCAAAATGCAAACAGTTACCACTATTATAGTAATAACACATGCACAAATACATTCAAATGTACCATAGAGGTGGACAAGACTACTCAAACTTTAGTAAATCTATAATCTCCAAACACGTTTTACCAGAGTCAACTTCAGTAATGGATAATCAAATACCATATAAGGTTTTGTCCTAAAACAGTTTTTCTTAGAAAACACTCAAAAAAGGCTTAAATATTTTAAATGAAAATTTTAATAATAAGGAATTCTAAGGGATATCTATTTCAGTGTCTAGATCACAACTTTCTTTAATGAAATTTCTGTTAATTCTGTATTGGAAAGATGAGAATTTATTTTTTACTTATGCGTCAAACTGTTTTGCAGTTAACTGAAATTCTTAAGAATTCATAAAATGAAGCAGAAAGCCTAAGTTTAAAACAGATACAAAAGCTAGGATCTTGAAATCAAACGCATTAGGATCTTCTCAGAACATTAGCTGAATTCTAATGTAATTAGAGTTTCATTTTAGAACAAACCACTAAAAGTAAAGAAGTTTCTCCTAAGGGTTTTGAGTTGCTTTTGGGTTGGATTTTTACTTTTTCAACAGTAGATGGCATTCCAAGCATCTCCTGCAGAAAGTGCTTTCAGAGATGCTTGGTCTGTCAGTAGCTGCTAGTGAAATGTGCAACCCTGGGCTCAGCTGCTAGCAGGTGAATTAAAAAAGAATTCATTTTAACTCTGTAATTAATTTTAAATGCACTGGTAATTACCTTGGACTTGGTATGTTATTTTTCCCTGTTAAATAGCAACTTTATAACAATACTATCTCTAAGATATCCACCAGGTGAAAATCATACACTAGAGCTTAAAAACTACAGAGCAGACAATAAGTTAGTATTTCTCAGACTGTGACATTTAATCATGTGAAATGGATTCAGGTTTCTTCCAGAGTGCAGGCAATCCTAGAGGAGGATTACTTGCAAAGGATACAACAGGAACAGAAATAACAAATACCATGAATTTGTTCCTGTTCTTTTCAAAACCAGCCTTACAAAGAGCCCCTTTTTGGAACAGACTTGTTTCCTGCACTCTCTCCACACATGAAGCTCTGGATCACTATCGCATAATAAACAGGGTGTTGGCAGTGCAAGTACTTCAGCTGTAAGGCTGGATTACTAAATGGTTTGAAAAATGCAAGTTCCCTACCAAAAAAAGAAACACAACATAACTTCTGCTACAAAAACAAGATTAGAATCTAAGATTTAAATGGGAAGTGAAAAACCAGGAAAAGAA
This sequence comes from Rhipidura dahli, assembly GCA_013399225.1. NCBI lineage: Eukaryota > Metazoa > Chordata > Aves > Passeriformes > Rhipiduridae > Rhipidura > Rhipidura dahli. Next base: position 96,288 of record VXAC01000086.1, read on the forward strand.
AAATAAATGAGAAATACGAAAGTAATGAATACAAATTTAGTGACAATACTTTCAAATAGTTTATTTATCAAGATATCATTCATTTTTGCTGATTTGTTGTTGCTGTTCACATAAATCTTGAGAGTTAGAAATATTATTATTATTAAATATGTTTTATTTAATATTTTCTGAGGAAATCATGCCTATATTATTACTTTATTCTATTATATATTCTATATAATAATATAGAAGATATTATACATTATCTATGATGATGATGATGGCATTATGATGATAATATCATTATATTATGATGTTAGTCTATTACTATTAATACCTGTTTTATGAGAATAAATATAAAACACTGGGTTTTCTCCTGAGAATATATTTAGTTGAATAAAAATAGAAATGGGAATACTTGTAGATCACTTTGAATTCTCTGTCCATATATTCAACAGAATGTATAGGTTATATCTGGAAGACACAGGAAGTCACTGTGATATAATCTTGTCTATCTCTGATATGATGTCTCTGACCACACGAGATATCTGAGGTAAATACAACACCCAGTTTACATGCTACAGAGAGAAAGCCCAAGTGGTTTTCTTTAAAAACAGATGTTGTCTGGTGATTCATTTGATGCATAGAGAAGTTAGAATCATAAATAGAATATTATTATAAACTGTCTGCATGCCTAGTTATAGTAATATATTTTACAGTAGCAGAAATGTTCTTTTCCTTTGGTTTTATATGCCTGAATCAATGTTCCCCTAAGAAAGAAAAATTCCAGTGTACCATTTTTCAGAATGGTTTGCTGTTTCTGTCTACATTTCTCTTTTTATCTGTGCTCTGTTGGGGTTTGCTTGCTATTTGCACCTTTATTTTAAAGTGAACCAAAGTTAGATAATACTACTACACCAAGTTTTTCTAGATTTTTTTTTCTGATGCTTTCTTTGTATGCCCTCGTCTTGTACTCTTTGTATGAGTAAAGATCTCCTGGATTGAAGAGTTTATTTAAATTAATAATTTTTTGCATATTTTTCCTTCTCCTGTTGTACAGCTGTATTTACAATGAGCAAGAAAAGTGATTCTAGAACTGTATCATAGACGCCAGTTAAACTGAGGGGTGTACTTGTTTTAGAGTGCAAACTCTGGGCTCCAGAGATTAACATAATCCAATGTTTTGAGTACAGCCAGATTTGAAACTACTGGCAGTTGTGCAATATTCCACTCTCTCTGCACTTAAAACATCCGACTTTTATGGTTTTAAAACTGATATTCAGAGAATACTACTTGTCTTTAAAAAAGGAACTTCTGTAGCAAATGCCTTCTAAATAGAAAACTACTCATCTGGTCTAATTAATGAAGGAAATAACACCAAAAAAAAAAAAAAGAAAGAAAAACAAAAACTCCTACAGAACACATTGGCAAAATTAATCTTTAAAATTTTGAATTTTTTGCTCAGAATTAAAATTCTTTCAAATAGTTTTCATGTCACAAATCTCACTCTAAGAAGAAGCTTAAAAGTACTTAAGCGATCTGCTATAAAAATTAATTAAAATATTTTCTTTCAGTCTAAGATGTAAGGACCTCTGATCAAAGTATCTTGTCTTGGCTGAGAATGCTAATAGTTTTAAAAGCTAAAACTATATTAATTGGCAAACTATATTAATAATTTTGATTAATTTGAATTAAGTCCTTCCACATATGATCCTCTGTAATGGCCAGTGGCTGAATCTGAGACATTTCCAGGTCCAGGGAGTTGTAGATTTATTCAGCCTATGAAAATCTTGCTGGTTTGGGTCCACTGGATCTGATATTCTAGAGTACACTGCAAGTTAATGCATCAGGCTGTTCCAGTTTCACAGCTGTGGTGGCATCATGCATTTATTCTTGCTTTGATTGTTAATTTCCCTCAGTGTTTTTTCACAGGTTATTAAAAAAATTGATATAATAACCAGTGAAAAAAATCCCTTCAACTTCTCCTCTGCCTGCATCATAGAAATAAGAATGAAATGAGAATCTGACCTAATCCCATTTCTCAGTGAAAACCAAACATCTATTCTCTAAACAGGCTCCAGGAAAGAATTCTGGATTCCAAAAATGTGAGATCACAATTAAATAAAAATTGTACTATTTAGTAAATTCTGTGTTTATTTAAACGTCTTTAATTGGGTTTCATACAGCAACTACTCAGACAGTATTACAACTATTCCTCTGAGCAAACTATCTAACATCTGAGATCTTACATAAATTATAGTTTAAATCAATAGAAGTTGTTGAAACTTTTATTTTCCTTCTTCTGGTTCAAAAAGTATATCCCAGTGGTTCCTGAAAGTAGTACATACATTTCTATAAAAGTCAAAATTCTCTCCCAGAGAAGTTTCACTGTGTGATTGTTTTTAACATAGATTTCTGAAATCAAATACAGTATCCCTGAAATTGTAACAATTTTAGTTTTCTGTCTGACTTTTTCTATCTTTTTACTTAAGAGATTAACTTTCCTAGTCAGGCTGCAAAAAAATCTTTTAACAGTCAGACACAAAGTTGGTAATTCTAAACCTTTTCATCACAATCTATGAAAATTTCAAGTGTACAATTAAACATCATAACACTAATTAAGAATACAGTATTCTCTCAATATTTAGCATTTTGATGTTGACCAAATACCTGACCTTCCTGAAAGAATGCAATGTCATTTGCATGAAATTATAAAGTAGAACCTGAATTTTTCCCCTTTGTTTTCTGTTTCCTGGGAATAAATTTAGCAACTAATTAAGATCTCAGAGCCCTCTGCCTGACATACATCTTACCTGAAATGCCCACTACTCCTTTGTAAGAGTGATCAGTTTGGGATTCCAGAAACTTAGGATTGGCTATAATAGGTTAAAGGCATTTTCAGCAGGGGGAAGGAAGAGATAGAAAAAATAAACTTCAGATCTCAAATTCCTCCTTCAGCAAAACCAAACCTGTACTAGAGGCATTAATAGAATGCTACCTGTACAAATTCTTACTTTCTGAGCATCATTCTTCATAAACATTTGTTATTCAAACTCTTATGTGAACAGAAGTTCTAAATGTTTAATAACAAAATGCTGCATAGCAGCTTTGGATGATCATTTAACTCCTAAGTCTTTATTGTAACGCAGACACCCATTGTTCTCATTCCTAGCTAATTACAAGCATTCATTCATGTCTGTTTGCAATTAGAGTACATTTAAAATGAGCAGAACTGCCATTCATGAAGATGCTAAATATAAATGAAAATTAGTAAACACACAGTGACATCAAAACCTGCTCAGACAATAGTCCTATGATTTAAAATGTAGCACATGCTAAATGTCCTTGAAAAACTCACTAGTTAACAGGTTCTGCAGAGCTACACCACCAGTATCAATTTCCAATGGGGAGTATGAAGCTAAATTTTGTAAATTTGGTATTTTCTTATAACTATACTAGCAGTATAAATGAGAAGTAAAGGCAAAAGTAAAGTTTAAAAGTGATTCTCGAGTTCATAAATTAGTGAAATTCTATGCTGCTATTTTGTAACAAAAATACTCACTCCTATCTTCTGAGGAAAGAGGTGCATGCGTTTTTGTTTAAAGAGACAGTAAGAGAGAAAAAATTTACTTCTTAGATGAAAAACCCTACCCAAAATCAACACAAGGAGTAGACTTTTTAAAATTGCAGAAATTAATGATGGAAGGATGAGATTACTGTGCTTCATAATGGTTATTCTCATTAGTCATTGTCTACCCCAAGCACAAGTTCAATACACGAAGTTTGAATACACAAGTTCAATACACAAGTTCTCACACTAAGTTGTGTGAGAGGCAAATGAGAAAACAGTACATTAAATACCTTAATGTCTAATAAAACTTAGACCTTCTATTTTCTGTCTTCTCTGAATCTCCCAAACTGCAATTTAAGCTCAATTCTTCTTGTCCCATCATCTGCTCAGGGCATGAAGAACAACAGTGCTCCATTTCTTTGAAAATTCTGAAGTTCCCCTAAGCCTTACATCCTAAAGCTTATTGAAGTGTTTTGCCTCTCCTCACAGCATATTTTCTAGAGATCTCACCTGGACTACTGTCAACTTATCCACTACTATTTTGAGCTGTAGTTTTGAAAACTAGACTCATTCCAGCTGGGCATTTAGTGGTGCTCATTATTGTCTCACTGTTTTGTAGGACATCATAATGTTTATGCAACCTTGCAATGACAAGTATACTTTCCATAATCACATGTACAATTAAACTCCAGCATAAGAGGCAGTTTAGAGCCCAGACACTACATTTGGGAATTGATAAACAGTCAGTAGCTAGCTTCAATTTAGATATATGAGTAGATGTAAGCATAGTAGTTACTGAATAATATCCTTGTTGAATATCATTCAGTAATTTTAGACCAAATCTCTTATTTCTCAAACTCATTTATAATTTTTCTAACATGCTCATAAGCGCACTCTATTCCAGCATTCTGAACATTAATGGATGTGCTTGACAACTTCACCAAAGTTTCATTCGTTAGATCTTTATTCAGACAGAAAACCACCCACAGATACTAAGTAAAACTTCGTGGTCCATTACTCAGGGGTACATATTACTATTCTACAAAACTACATAGTAGTTTTCTCTGTATCACCTGCCCTGGATTGCTTAGGAACACATTTTTCAAGATGATATTAAAGCCTTCCTCAAGGAAAGTCATCTACTACCACTTCTCTGTCTACAGAAGCTGGTGTCTGTTGCAAAATTAAGATTTATGTGTCATTATTTGTTCTTCGTAAATCCACACTGACAACTATTCATTTACTTTTTTATCTTCTAAATACTTAGAAGAACTTTGCTTATTTCTTCCACTGTTTTTCTTGGAATTTCAGTAGGCTGATTCACTGCTAATACTCTGGCTCTTCTTTCACTCACACAACCTGATTTTCTAAAGGGGGATTCTGTTCTTGCTGTCTTATAGTCTTACATAAGAGCATATCCAGAAAAGAGATTCCATCAGATTTTCTGAATTCTCAATATAGCTTAAAATAAAATCCATAAGACCACAATAATCAGTAATTTTATTATTTCTTTGTGACTTACAAATACATTTAGAGTCACAATTTTAGAGACAATCTTTGCATCTCAATTGAAATACTACTTCAGCCAACAGAAAACTACTTTCTAAAGCCCTGTCTATTTAGATTACTTGGTCTGAATAAAAACATTAGTAGGAAGTGTTATCTTGACCTTCTAGAATAAAACAAAGTATAGAATATCTGCAACCACTTTTGAAATTTTTCTCATTCCTATTCTTCAAAAAAAAGGCAATGGCATTGTGCAGGTACTAAATGCTGTCTCTGAAAACAGTCATATTAACCCATGAAAAAAATTTAAAACTGATTAATACTTTTGGGCAAGACTGTCTTGGAAAGCAAAATGGTTTCACACTAGTACAGATGATCCCTACTCACCAAAGACAGAGCAGGCACATCTATCATAACCCTGTGAGGCCTGTCTGTGGCACTGCTTGCCTGCATCAAACATTCCAGATTTTCTTTATCTAGTGTATTCCCTCAAGATCTCAGTATTCTTAGTCACAGTTGAACTCTTACTTGAAAAACCAGCCCTGATGGAGAATAGAAAATGCAGAGATACAGATATGCTTGTCACAGGTGCTGAAACAACACATTTTGAAACTGATAGTCTCAATTTTTTCATATAGTTAACAATACACTTTTTTTTTTCCTTTAAAAGAAACATCAACTCTAAGAGAGACATAGGCAGCTAAGCTGAACATCAAAATTCATGAACCGTGTACACAACTCAAAAATTTAGTTAAACCTTTCTTTCCAAATAATGTACAGCAAAACAGGAGTGAAAGGTGACCAACAACATTAAAGAGTTCAGAAAAGATGGGCGAGAGTGACATGAGAATTGTGAAAATGTGAGACCTGAGTTCAGGATCTTTTCACCCTATTGGAAAAGTGATAAAAGCATTGTTTTTCTTTGATTCTTATCAATTCTTACATACTCAGGAGACATGCTTTAACAGGCATTTTGACTGTGAAGTTGGTTCATTTTCTCTTTGGCAGTGTAGCCCCTTGATCATTCAAAGTGTGCACACATTATTTTGTAGCCAGGCTCATTATGACTGAACCAAATTGTCACCTTGATTCAGAAAAAGCAGCTATGGGTGAGAAGATAATACATGTTGGTCTGCATAGTGAATACAAGTACCAGCTGGCTTGGAAGCCTGGGCTTGTTTCCTAATGTATATAATAGAATAGGACTAATAAAAACCAAAGTATCTATTCTCAAGGACAAGACATTTGGAAGAAAGGGGGTGGGGAGATTAGAACAAAAATGTAAATTTTGAAAGTTGAGGTTTTGTAAATATTGAATCATTTTACTCATTCATAATAGTAGTGAAACTTACGTCAATACTGGATGTATTTCGAAATATGTTCTATTTCAATCTCATGTTCTTGAGCTTGATGCAATTGCTTAGATTGATCACATATGTGATGCAATCAGATCTTAAAGGTCCATCATCTGACTTTAAAATCTACTTAAACATTCTTCCCTTCCCTCACTATGAACTCAGAAATTTTCCTCGGCGTGAATTCAAATATGCAGCCTTTTTCAGTTGATCACACCCTTTTATATAAGTCACTCATATAAGTCATATAAGTCACCACCTATGTCCTAATGATAAATTAAGAGCCATCTAACTGAAAAATGAGTATAATTAACTTTATGTGAGTACTTTTCACAGTCACTTAAACATTTTAAGGATAAATGACAACATGCATTGAAAAAAATAAGGGTTGCATTCCATGCATGAGGCACGTTTTATGTTAATACAATACCACCACCACAAAATTTCAAGCTATTTCAAATGTATACTAGATAGATATTTTAAAATTACAATTAATAACATTATGTAAAACTATACAAGGGTTTATGTGTTCATTTTGCTCATGAACTATCAAAAAAATCTCTGTAGTTTGCATAGCTAAAAGTATACAAGTCAGTTTCTAGTTTGCCTAAAATTGTTTCAATATCTCTAAAAAAATCTGTAATACAAGCAGTGTCCCTCCCAAATAAATGCAATATTATCTCACTAATTGCATTGACTAAAAACAGTAGCACTGCACAAAAGAAAGGGCTACATGTAATAAAACTATAAAAATACAAAATCACTAACTTCAGAAGGAGAAATTAGCAAATTCTTCCAAGTTATGAGAAAAGGGACCTTTTTACTTTCTGGATAACTTGTATACAGAGGCTCATATTGCAGCTCAAGGAAGAAACTATACCTGGTTAGCATACTACTTAGATAATGGAAGTATGGAAGCAACCTGATTTCTGCAGAAAATACAAGCATTTTAGACTGACCTATAAAAAGCACATAAAATTACTAACTAATTAATTACACATAATGTTTCTCACTGCTAATACAATAACACTGCAGAATAACACTGATTTGCCAAATTTTCTTAGAACAGAAAGCAGTGCTGGAAGTACTCTGCCATCTTCCACAGTTCTCAGAAGGAAATAGCAAGTTCTTTTGATTTCAATAAAAAGACATTCTATAAATAAAATGTATTTATATCCTTGCAAATAAGCAGAAGAGTTGCACTGATCATGGCTTTAGAAATCTTGCCTAATTTTTCTAAGATGCTTCAAAGCCTAGCTTAGCATCTGGATGTGCTAATTTTTATCACTTTTATAGCAATAACAGGGTTTCACTACTTAAACAAGATCTCCTCAGGAACAAAGAACAGCTGGTGCAAGCTGAACAAGAAGTGAATGGGCACAAGAGACCACTTTTTGTATCTCTGTTTTGGTGGATATATATTTATCCTCAAACAGTTACATCAGTCAAATATTTAAGAATTCTCTTAGAATTCCTCCTGACAATTGCTTACCATACAGCACCGACAGCAGTTTTCTCCTTTCCTAGTTTGCTAGGAGATTCAATTTCATCTTTAAGGGTGCCAGTATTTATCAGCTGCCATTATCATTACCTACCTCACCACAGTAATGCAAAATTCATCAGCAAGAAGCCATCAGCCATTGTAATATTCCCATCTATATTTTTCCACATAAGTACTGTAGCCTAGTTTTCTACTCTCTGCACTGATTTTTGACAGAGGAGAGCATCAAGTGGGATGTTTCAACTCTTATGGTCAAAATGCTCAGCATCTTGTGTCCAACATAAAGATCATGGTCAGCAATTTCCCTCCTCAGAAATAGTAATGGTTTTTGTCTACATGAATGGAGACAGAACTTTCCTACAACAATCATCCATTCCTAAACCACCTGTCTTATTTTATAGGTGCAAAGCGCACTGTTCTCACCTCTTCTAATATGAACACAGAGAAATACACATATTTTAATTAAAAAGTTCCATTTTATAACAAACCCCACTAAAGCACATGAAATTCCTCCCCCAGGGAGAGAATGTGAGAGAACAAACCAAATGTAACAGATGTTAGTCATATCATTTAATGCATGACTGAAAGACTAAAGATACTATGTCGATGAGGACAACATAAGAACCTCTGCAGAACAGAATGAGATTAGGACTTCAGTATCTATTGTTAAATTCAGAGAACAGTATAAAATAAAAACAAAGCCAAATCTCTTTTTCAAATTTAATTAAATTGAAAACTATAGAATGACCAACAAAGGCACATCAGGACATCTAATTTGCTATAAACCCTGTCAAAATCCCAGAAGCCTATAATTCAAAATGAACATTAAATCAGCCACAGATGACCATATCACAACACTGTGGTCAAACTTACTGACACTAATAATACCCTTTGTGATATCTTTTGTTGTTCCTGTGTATGGTTTCAGGGTGTATATGGGGAGAATTCATCATAAACATTATCTAAATTAGTTACTGAAACCACAAGTGAATGTCAAAATTTCTATAATCATTGTGCCATTAATAACAGATATCATTACAGCATGTCAAAAAACAGGGAATTTGTTCTGTATATTACTAACAGTAGCTTTGAAAAAGCTATAATTAAAAAAAATACTAAAAGCTATGTCTAAAAACCCTGTATAATGATTGTATTTATTGGCAGTTACTTAAAAACCTCAGAGCTCAACATAAACACCTATAAAAAGAGTACATAAATTTTAAATGTCTTTAAATATCATTAAAAATATTTTTAAATGCTGGCCATTTTCCTAAGTATTAGTTGAAGTTAAGAGAATTATTAAAGCAGGTGGTAAACAAGCAATTAAAAAAAAAGATGTTTGATGTCAAACATACCTGCGGAAGAGCCACTGTAGTTTTTCCTGTTATGAAACTTCAAGTAGACAGGAAATGTAATCTATTTTTTCTAAAATGGAGCAGAACAGCAGCATCTGGGATGACACTGTTATAATTAATGTATTTTATCTTAAATTGTCATCTCCATGATAACTTTACAAAAATACATTCTGGTTGGAATGTCAATGACTACTTAAAATGTATATAGCTCTTTAAATATAAATCAATTGTGGATACTGCAAGTCCTTTCTAATACAAACAAAACACAAATTCATTATCATTCATTCCCCAGGAAATACGGGCAAACTCCCTGTAATCATCCCTGGAAGGAACTCTATCCCAGGATTCCTAGTCTTGCATACAATTGATAGCTTAGAGCTTTTAAGTATTTGGAGACAAAAATCTTATTGCAAGAGCCTTAGACTTTATAGGTTTCTCACTTAAAAATAACAGCATTATCTAATACATCTGATAGTTTTTACTCCATAAGGGCTATATCTATATGCTGTGGCCATAATATAGACAGGTATCAGGCAAGGAAATACACAAGTCTTACACAAGGCAAGGCTAAATCAACCTTCAAGAAACAGAGTCACAACAAAAAATACTATTTCTTTGCATAAGGATATAACATGGAGGATATAACAGGCAACTCCCTTCCTCCACTTTTAAGTCCATAGATAAGCAAAAGACTGCAAATATTTAGGAACTTCCCTAACCTCACACAAGTGACTGAACAAAAATAAACTAACAGCAAGATTTAGCAACTACTGTGCTGCACCCTTATAAGGCCTAAAAAGTACCCTAAGAAAACTAAGCACTAAGTACATTTAAGTAAGTAAAGTATCCTCAAAACACAATGCAGACACCCAAAAATCTGACAAATAAACTTTATAAATCTAGCCAACAGAAAGACAAGGACACTGCTCTTTGAATTTCAGTCTTTTCCATGAATTTGAGTACCTGACTGAAGCCTCTCTACACGTATGAAATTTTAAATTATGTGCAATAGTAGCACAAATTGTCTTTTCACAGAATATTCTTGTAGAAGTCAATATTAAACTGAACAAACTCATTTGTTTTATAAGTATGGTATTGATCCTTTGGCTAATAGCTTGTCTGGCCAGAAATTAAAGTAAAGGGATAGAAATCCAGATTGTTTTGCACTCTCAGATGAAGTCTGTACTTGTAGGACTACAGAGCTTGGTTTCCTGTCAGCCTCTGCACTGTCTGCATAATATTACAGGTTCAACACCTGGGAGAAGGAATGTCCTATCAGACACTCATGGAAGGTTATGGAACATACCCTAGTGGAAGCCCTTTCCAAGCATAGGAGAATGCAAACATGTTTGAATTGTCCAATTGTCACCTCTGATGAAATGACTGGCTGTGTCAGAAGTGAATGTAAAACCTGGTGACCTGGTCTCCCATGGCATCGTTCTAGACAAACTGGGGATACATGGACTGGACATGTAGATGAAGAACTGGCTGGACTGCCAGGCTCAGAGGGTAGTGCACAGACATTGTAGTCTAACTGGTAGCCCAGAACTAGTGATGCTCCCCCAGGAGTTTTTGTTGTCTGGGCTTGTATCCTGGCCACCCTCTTTCACTTTCTTATTAAAATACCTTTGATGACAGACTCAAATTCATAGGTTTTCACAAGGTGAGCCTGCTGTATGTCTGATGATGCTCAGACAGAGTTTAGGAACTCTTCTTAGTGTTTTTTTATTATGACAAGCTGAATCTCCTCTTTCTTTCTGTTAAGACATATCTGTGCACATGCTAAGGCCCAAACTTAGGCATGCAAGGAGTTCTAGAGTAAATATGTGGTTGCATGGTGGTAGATAGGCATAGGTCAGAAGATAACTTTCTTACACACCTGGATCTTGCATATATTCCTAAGACTGTGAGTAACCTTTGCAATTTCAGAGATTACTCACTTTTCTCAAGTTAAGCATGGCTGTTCAAGGCAAAGTAGCACATTCATTGTTCATTGATAGTATCAGTGTTACTTTCATTCTATTTCAAACAAAAATTACTCATTCCACAAAAAGCATCAGCTCCACTTTTTATATTACATTTTATTCTGTCATCATTCATTACACTACCTATCCGTTTCCAAATATTATTGCCTTTTACAAAACCAAATTTTTGGAGGATTCAAAGAAGCTTCTAGACAAATAGGATTTGCCATTTGGCTAAATGATAGATAAGCACTAGTGTAAAAAAAATTAATTGTGCTTTTCATTTCAGTCCAAAAGAAAGAGTTGAAGTATCACCTTAACTTTGTCATCTAAAAAGCTGAAACAGCAAAATCTATGCATGTTCCATTTTTGTGATTATTGGGACTTGTTACAAAAATGTACTAGCTGTAAAAAAATTAAATAGGGTAGCAAATATTTGTACTGAAATGTGAAGACACAGTTGCTGTAATTGTTCTTACCTAAGGCAAAACACATTTAACAAATCACTATATCCAGCAACATGACAGGTGAGTTCTAACACGTGCCATCAATCCTTCTTTGTTTAATACTACGTGACAAAGTGAATATAACATTACTAGAATCATTTAGGTTGGAAAAGATCATCCAGTCCAACCATTATCCTAACACTGTCAAGTCCACCAACTAAACCACATTCCTACCATTTGCTTTGCAAAGGATTCACCATAACTGGCAACAAGTGGACTGGTTACATCCTTTTTTAAATTATTTTTATTTCCAAAACATATTGTACAAAAGGGATAAATTCATCATCTTGATGTCACGGATATCAAACAGGCATCTTTGACTGTTCACAAGTTATCTAAGGTGTTTCGATGAGTTGATATATAAAGGACATCTTCCCTTCTAATAAAAGAGATTTAGAGTTCCAAAAGATATCCCACTACGAGAAGCTGCTGAAACTTAAGGATTAAAATAAGCACATAAATCAAACATGTTCAGGAGATCTGGATAAAAATTTTTAAAGATTATGTTTCCTGACTTTTCCAATTGACCAAAACTATGTGCTTACACTAATACACATTTGGAAGAGAAGAGATCCTGTGATGTGTGTTGATAAAAGCATGAGTACTGGCTTTTATCAGTATTTCTTTCTAGTTTTACAATGAAAGGAGACAAATTCTGCTAGTACTCAAACCACAAAGTTGCATATCCAAAAATAAGGTGATGATATAGAAGACTAGCTTGTTATTTTTAACTTGCTCCCATAGCCGAAGTTTTTATCATAGAAATTACTACAAAAATTCTACAATCTGTTACACAGAAGTTAGACCATATGGTCATAATGACACCTCTTAGGAGGAGTTTCTCATTGCTTAAAATCAATAACTGAACATTTTAACTATGAAATGTTAGGATGCATGCTGAATTAAGTTTATAACATCTTGAAACTTTTTGAGTAGAACTGACCAGTGACAGCAACTTTGTATTTCTTTCTGTAGAGGAAGCCTAAGATGACACATGAAAAAAAATCTTTACTATATCAAACACTCTTTTTTCAATAGTGCTGTATTTTTTTTTTATATAAAGATTTAAAAATCAATTCTCTCCTACAACAGCAAGTCATTCTTAATTTTCATAATGATTTACTTATGACATACAAAGATAATGATCTGTCACTATGAATTTAATACAGAAATGTACTTTGAAATAGTGACAGATAAGCAGAATATTTAGAAGTTAACCTAAATAAATAAATCAGTACAACTATTTCCCTCTAAATATTTGGTTGAATTAACTTATTTCTATTGAATGTTTTTATTTCCACTAAAATGTATTTATTTTTGCTTTCTATTATTTTATAAAACAAAATGGAAATCCACAAAAGAATTGAGCCCCACCTTAATTAAATAATGATTACACTATATATAATTAATGTATACATTCTTTTATTCTTCTATTACATTCACAGGTACAAATATAAAAAGAAGGAACTCTGAAGGATGAAAATGGTCCTCTAACGCCAGTGTAAGCAAGTAGTTATTTCTGTCTTGAGTAGAAGGTTGATGTGACATCTTAACTGATACAATGATAACTGTAGAGTAAAAAAAATACAAAAAAAAAATTCTAGGCATAAGGCTAATGTAAATATGAATCTGACAAGATTTGATGACCCAAATTTAATTTTAAAATAACCAGTTAGGTTTTTGTATTGGAACTGTGTTTCTTGAGGTCTCAGCTGTTCTGTCACTGTGCTTCATTCCTAATCAACTCAGGACAGGAAGATGCTGAACAAGAAGGAATTCTACTTTTGCAATAAATCATAAATCTTGCATGTTGAATTACTATAAGGATTCTTAACATTTCCAGTGTCTTAGAACAATTAATATTAACAGGAAAAGATACAATAGGTAAATAAGGTGAGTTAGCAACTGAAAAAACTTTTATTTCAAAATATACTTCTATCACCAAAGGACAATGTTAATGATGCATGGTAAACTAAACAGAAGATAAGAAACTAGTCTTAAGTGACGCGAAAATACCAACTGAAGAATGGGCTATGGGAGATTATGTCTTTAGTTGTCATTTGCCAGAAGTACAATTTGCATCCCTTCATTTCCTGCAACCCACTAACCAAAGCATCAGTAACAAGTGCTCATTGGGCTGATCCTAAGAAATCTCCTAGCCAGTCCAGATTTTTAATAAAAGGCATCTCAAGCAGCTACTCATAAATCACAGAAAAAAACCTTTGAGGTAAGACATATAACCTATCTATCTCTTCTTTGCCTTTTACTTCCTTTTTCATTTCATCTCCCATTGGCAGCAGATCAGAAACCTCCTCCAGAGCCCCAGACTCATGACTGGAGCACCCCCATGAGACAGCACTGAGTACAACAGCAAGTACCAGATACCCAAGGCCAAGACCTTGCGCTCCACTCTTCTGTTAAATTATTTGCTAAACTCATATATGCACTCAAAACTGACAGAATATCACTCTCCTATTGCAGCTCAGTTATTCTATTATTATTATTAACCTGCGCTTTAGCAGCCTCCTGAGTGTTAAATGTTGTATGAAGTATAAGACAGCATGACCCCTCCTACACCAAATCACAATTTTCAATCACTAAACAGAAAAAAAACACAGGGGAAAGTAATCCAGTATTCAGTAATTTAGTAATATCATTTACAGACAGGGTGGGTAACCACCAACAGATCAGAAACACACCTTGCTAACTGAAGAACAAGCAGCAAAATGATTGGTTTCATAATTCTATTTGAGAAAATCGATACAATTTAATGAACAAAGAAGTGAAATGGAATTTATTTCTCCTAAATATCAATTACATTGTGATGCAGAAAATTTATTGGTTTTCTGCAAAGACAGAAATGGCCATGAACTACAGTTCTTTAAGTCTTCCATTTTACTAACCACAACAATGTTAATGAAGTACTCAAATTATCTATTTTCACACCGATGTAGGATAGAGTAAATGCAAAATACAAAACATTATTTAATATTTGTATAAATATTAAGTACACTTCAGAAGGCTAGGTCCTTTCAATAAAATTTTCCATGTTAAAAAAAAAATATCCCTTGGTACACTGCAAAAACTTTTCAATTACATTTCAGGATTATTTAGACTCTTAGAAAGAATACACATAGCTGGATATACTGGTTCTTTCTGTGCTTTAAACAGGCTTACCATGTTTGTAGTATAAGCGTACGTTCACTGCCATCAACCTTCTCCCACAAATACATTTACAGTGGGAAAAATATGTTCCTTTACTCTTGTGAGTTGTTCTAGAGTTCTCCCAGTGCTGTCAGAGACCATAAAAAGGGCAAAATTATATTAACAATGTACAGTTTTTTTGAAAGTTAAAATTACTGCCTTAATATGTTCTCTCTGTTTTTAAGTCACTTCCCTACTTTATTAAGTACATTTTCATTATTTTTTCACCTCCAGTAATTTATCCAGCATTGTTCTAACAATTTCATAAATTCTATTTCAATTTACTGCCTAATTTCCCACTGTGCTATATTTTATGTTACTTTCAACCTCTATTAATTTTTCAGGAAAATTATTTATTGACATTCCTTTTCCTGATATATGAATTTGCATAGGATATAGAACATAAGTGAAAAAAGCCATGAGTTTAATTTAAAATTCCCAGTGTTTAAAGTCTAGCAACCATAAAGCAATAAGATCTTGTTTCAGAGGTTTTCTTTTGTCTTTTTTCTTCTTTCTGAAAGGTGACAGACTCAACCACACGTACAGGGAACTCCATACTGTCATTTTCACTTAACCATTTTTCAAACATAACCACAAGATTGGTTGCCTTTAGCCTCTTCTGTTCTCATGCACTGTACAAAAGATATTTCATACAGAGAGCATCAGTCCCTACATCCTACCAAATGTAAAATTAATCTTATTGAGTTTCCAGAGTCGGTTATGGACTTTTTTTAGCAGTATCTGCCATGCTCCTAAATTATTTTTCTATGGTAAAAACCAAAAATGAATCCATTATAATTTTAAAGGGGAAAAAAAGGTATATATACACATATGAATTCAGGTAGGTTTAGCTTAATAAATATTCTTCATTATTGATAGACAAGAATGATCAGGCACTTCCTATTATGAAATACTCTTTTCAATTGCATCAAACTTTGCCACTTTTCAACCATTCAACCTGACGTTCTACATCACAGGTTTTAATTCACTCTTTCTTTAAATAACTCTATAAAGATCTTTATTTGCATAAACAAAGCTGCAAGAGAACAAGTTCCTTTATTTTTTTTTTTAAATTACCCAAAAAAATGATGATGGTATCATATTGAGAAATGATCTTTTGAGGAAGGCCTTAATATCTAACAAAGGATGTGCCATTGAACGTCATACATAAACCAGAAAAAAAAAAATAGTTACTCTGAGGATAACTTTAGATCACTCATAATAAAGAGAATTCTTATATTTTAGAAGCCAAATCCTCCAGACATTTCATCTGCAAGTAGAGTCTTCTAACCTGGGCTGAACACAACCATATCTAAAATGATAGGTCTGAGCTTCTGTGAGTCATATCAGGTTTTGATCCAGACAGCTGAAATAAGAATAGAAAGACCCTATTTCCTGAGCTCCCTGCTGGGTTCAGGCATCTTACAGGAGATGCATTATAATCCTCTATAAATCCTAATATGTATTACACTAATTTCCCAACTCAGCTAAACCCAGAACCCACAACCCAGAACCCAATCATTCCTCTGCTAATACTGCTGATAGTCACTGGCGACATATCCCATCCCACTCCTTCTATGCATTCAGGAGAAATCAAGGAACAGTCAATGCTAATTCTTTATTAGCTCCTGTAACTGAGATCAGAGTTGTCATTCTAAAGGTTCCATCCATATGAGGATCAGTGCAAGGCAACATAATGTAGGATCTTTGTACACCAGCACTTCTGTTTATAAAATGAAGACCTGAAGAATTAAAAAATACATTAGAAAATTGGTGGTTTTTCTGTGTTCTCAGTGCTTTCATACCAGTCAAGAATTTTTATGTGCTTTACTGTGAGGGTCTTCGCTTGCCTCAGATTCAGAAACAGAAAGGCAAAATCATTTTGTTTAATATACATAAAATGTAAATTATTCGAGACAACCTACAGGAAAAGTGACATCCAATACGTGAAGCAATGTTACAGTTCTGGAACAATATACAATTTTTAAAGGGAAGAATTATCTTACTTGAAAAAATATTTAAGAACTTATCTTGGATCCCTTTCTAAATGAAATCTTATTGAGAAAAACATATAGGAATAAACTTCTATAAGACTCTTTCTACATTTCAGGCAAAAATGGGAGCCAACAAGAAAAAAAAAGAAGTGTTGGTCCAGAGATGAAGGAATGACTGTATTTATAATATGTAAAATGTATAGGGAATAAAACAGTGAAGCACATGGGCACCAAATGAACCTACGATCACTGATATAATTTATCAATGTCTAAATGGAAGAGAAAGGTCACCTGAGTGTACAACAAGGAAAAAAGAACTCTCAGGAAACTGGAAGGAGATCTAAAGAATGCTTCTTCAATCTCTCAACCACGTGAATAGCTGTGTGTCACAAGTGAAAGGCACAAATTTGTTCTACACAACACTACTGGAGTCCAAATAATCCCCCATTCTCCCATCTCTGTCATGGAGTTTTTTTAGATAGGATCTGTCCAGGTGTACTGCATTTGGCTGGGATGGAGTAAATTTTTTTCCCAGCAGCCTGTATGGTCCTGAGTTTTTTTGCATTTGTGACTAACACTGTTGATAACACACCAGAATTCTGGTAATCACTGAACAGGGGTTGCACAGTGCTAAGGCTTTTTCCCAGTCTATCCCTCCAGAAGTAGGCTGGTGTTGGCAAGAAACTGTAAGAACATACAGCTGGAACAGCTGATCCACATTGTTTAAAAGGATGTTTCATACCATATGATATTTTGCTGAGCAATAGAAACTCAAGAAAGGGACATGGAAGCAGGGAAAGTCATGGTTATGATGTTTGAACTCCGTGTGCTGAGGCCAAGCTTACCAGAAATTGGTTAAATATCTGGCTGGCAGTGGAAACATTGAATTAATTCCTTTACTTTGCTTGCAAGTATAGCTTTTGCTTCACCTATTAAACTGCCTTTATCTTGATCCACAAATCTTTGGGCCTTTCTTTTATTTTTCCCTCCATCCCATAGGAGAGGGGAAGGAGTGAGCAGCTGTATATAGCTGCTGGCCAGGGTCAACCCACCGAAGCAGAAGAGGAAGAGCATCCACTAATGACTATGTGCACTGGGAAAGAGCATGATAATAGGGTCAAAATTATGTTCTAAAGACTAATTCTGAAGATGAAACACACTAGGTATTAGACTAATTTTGAAAATTCTTCACTTGTTCAAGTATAAATCCAGAGAGAAGCCCATATGACATTCTAATTAAATTGACCTAAACTGCCAGAGTGGAAAATATCTAGTGAAACTCTAAGACAAGTAGTTTTGAGACTTTTTTGCAGTTCCTTCCTATTTCTGAGCTCAAATGTCTGGCAATCACTGAATTCTTCCAAACATGTCTTCTCCCAGACACGCATCCAAGAAGGTAAGAATGGCTGTCTGACAGAAGGATGCTATACTGCATGCCAAGCAAGGCCAGAAGCCAAAGCAGTTTCTAAAGCAGATTTTTGAAGAAAATAAACAAAAGTCCAGGGAAAAGTTTTAAGAAATAAACTTTCCCACTGATTATGAACAGACAGGAAAGGAAAAAAGAGTCAATAAAACATAAGTAAATAAAGCAAATAGAGGGGAAAAAATAAACAAAATACCCCAAACAAACAAACATACAAAAAAAAAACCACGGAAGAGGATCAAAATGAAGAGAAGTTGTTCCAGCTTAAAGATACAGCATCCAGGACGTGCCTCTTTTATTTGGATTTCTGAGGAAACTATATAGGTCTGAAGAGGAGTATGCTGCACATAAGTCACTAAGGATAACAAAGTTCTTAGGACCATTATCAAAATCTCTCATGGACAGGGACTCTTTCCACTTGACCAGCCTGGCCTTTAACTCTTCCAGGTATGGGGCATTCACAGCTCCTCTGGGCAACCTGTTCCAGTGTCTCGCCACCCACACAATAAAGGATTTCTTCTTAATATACAATCTAAACCTGTCCTCTTTCAGTTTGAAGCCATTCCCCCTTGTCCTGTCACTACAAGCCCTTGTAAAAAGTCCTTCTCCCTCCTTTTTATAAGCCCCATTTAGATACTGGAAGGTTCTGTAGGTGTCCCCAGAGCTTTCTCTTGTCCAGTTTGAACTATCCAAGTCTCTCAGCCTGTCTCCATAGGAGAGGTGCTCCAGCCCCCTGAGTATCTCTGTGGCCCTTCTCTGGACTCACTCCAGTATATGTCCTTCATATGTTGGGGACTCCAGAACTGGCTGCAGTACTCCAAGTGGGGTCTCACAAGAGAGAAGTAGAGGGATTGAATCACCTCCCTTGACCTGCTGGCCACACTTCTTTGTGGATGCTGAGAACCTTTTAGCAGAGAAATCTTTCAGCTTTCTGCAGCATTTTGTGCGAGCTCTGTCTTTCCCATGCAAGCTAACTAAAAGTTACTAGTTTATAAATATTAGCACCTGCTACTTGTTTTTGCTGGATTGTTATGGTTTCAACTAGAAAAACACTTGGGAATGGATGTCTTAGAGTTGGGCCAATCCCCTTGAGGAGTGGATGGCCATGGAACCAACTACTTTATGCCATTTGACTCACTTTTTGCGAACATATAAACTCCTCAGGAAAAAACATTAAGTCGGCTCTTGCTGCCATTTCTATCTGACTCTGGACTTGGTGTGGTTTTTCTACGCGTCCGCGTTGCGGCAGCGACACTTCTTTAGTTGCAGCACAGGATACAACTGGCATTCTGCTCTGCAAGAACACATTGCCGGGTTGTGTCCAGCTTCCCATACAGCAACACCTCAAAGTCTCCTCACACTTCCTCTGCTTATTCCCTGCCCAGCCTGCATCTTTGTTTGAGGTTTCCCTGACCCAGGGGCAGGCCCAGCCTGCATCTTTGTTTGAGGTTTCCCTGACCCAGGGGCAGGATCCTGTACCTGGCCTTGCTGAATTTTATGGGTTTGGGAACTATAGAATCACAAACCAAAAGGAAATAACAGTTTCCTCAGTCATCAGTATTGTTCTGATGTGGGCCTGCTGGAGAAAGTACCGAAGAGGGCCACAAAAACGATTTGAGGGATGGAGATCTTCTCCTGTGACAACAGGCTGAAGGAGTTTGGATTGTTCAACCCATGGAAGAGAAGAGTTGAGGGAGACCTCATTGCAGCCTTTCAGTATTAAAGGAAGTTTTTAAAGCAAGGAGAGCAACTTTTTACACAGGCAGATAGTGGTAAGACAAGGGGAAACAGTTTTAAAGTAAAAGAGGATAAGATGTTAGGAAGTTCTTTAGTGTATGGGTGGTGCAACACAGGAACAGGTTGCCCAGAGAAATTATAGATGTCCCCCTCCTGAAATTGTTCAAGGTGAGGTTGGATGGGGCCCTGGGCAACCTCATGCAGTTGGCAGATAGCATCTGTTCTCTTGGCAAGGGGGTTGAAACAAGATGATTTTGAAAGTCCCTTCCAACCCAAACCATTCCATAATTCTATAATCTCTGCTCACACAGGTCATGTAAGGAACTGTAATGCCGACCCCAGCTTTGCTCCTAGGCCTTGTACTCTACTCGGTGGAGCAGGAAGGTCACATAACTCCTTAACATCAAATCTATCTGTGATTAAGTGTGCTGCTGGTATACAAGCTAATTTAGCCTCCATGCTCCCAATTCCTTCACAAAGTGCTACAGCCAGTTGTACCCAGTAAAAAGATTAAGTCTGTGAGAAGCCAATGTATAGAAGTTGTTCGTATCACAGAATGAGTAGGAAAGGCAAGTAATTTGCAGAATGAAAGAGAAGAGCAACTGGAGAAAGAGAACTAGTCCAGCCACTTATGCTTAAGAAAGAAGCATTAGTGCCAACACAGTGGTCCTGTGAAAACTTCCACCTTGAACACCACACACAGTCACATTTATCCATCTATAAGAAAAATGGACTTACACCTAGAGATTTAGGAGAATGATTAGAGGATAAATCATCCCCTAATGATAAGAGCGTAATTTAAGAAACAAGATGAGAGATCCGAATTGTAGTAAAATAAGAAATAAAAAGTTGGAGTAAAAGTACAGCCAAGTATCAGAGAAAGAAGAAAAGCAATAAAGAACAGGCATAAATTGGCTGGGACTGGTTTAAGCAGGAAATTGGAAGATGGCCTCTAGCTGTAAAGAGACTGGTATATTAGTACATCTTCCACTAAGAAAAGTGAGAGCAAAATGCAGTTAAACTAATCAAGCTCTACCCATAAAATAGTTATGAAAGAGACTATTAAGACTGCTCGGCTGAGAGCTAGGGTTTGGGCTTGATGAGCTAAGAATCATTCATCCTGTCTAGGTACTCATCTTCCATTTATACCATACATACTAAAAGAACAGGAATAAAGAATAATTATCTTGTTTCCTCTTAAAATCAAAAGAATCAATGAAATTTTAATTTGGTACTAAATATGTGTATACCAGTATAAATTTGGCATTTCTCCAGTTTCCTCAAACATTTCCAAGTATTTTTAAGTAACATGCCCTCCCCCACAAAAAATATCTACATTTTCAACAGTCAGCTATGAAGGTGCCTTGGATATTCAAACATATTAGTGAGACTTAGGGAATAGTCTTCAGTAGGTTTTTCTGTGTTATGTGGAATTCTCTGGCTTGTAGGAGCCTTGTACATTTCTCAAGCACTGCTCTCACATAATACAGTGCAAATGCAACACAGTAGGTGCATTACAATCTTCCCAAAACTATCAGAAAGCATTTTAATGACACATTTTCTAAATGTTACCAAAATAAACCAATCAACCAACCAAAAAAAAGGAAAAGAAAAAGAGATGGAAATAGCTATTACAGATTTAAATAAATAAATTTTAAAACCTTAACCTGAAAAGAACAGCACTCCATCTGTTCTGTTATCTAAATTATAGTCACATATACCATTTTAACAGGATTTCCAGCTAAGTAAATAAATCTTGTACTATGACCATATACACATATGTCTATATTCTCTAAATTGTTCCACTTAGTACAGCTTTGCTCTTTTTAAGGTAAACCAAATACTTTACAAAAATTCTAAACAAAAAAAGAGGGTAATTTTTGCTGCATAAAATCATATTTATGTTTAAATCACATTTTTCAGAATTTCTCTTACATTTGCATATATTACAGTCTAACACTAATAAAAAATGCTGCCTTGTAGCTCTGAGGTCCAAAAAGATTTAAGTTTATTTAACTGGAGCATCAGAAGGCAAGTAAGTAATATTTGTATTCAAATCAGCTTCAGATCTTATCTGTTTACTAAAATTATCAAACTACAGGAATTCCTCATCTGGACTGTATTTAGGACAAGAAAAATCTGAGAAAACCTCCATAGGGAGCACTAAAAAGTTTTAAAATAAATATATGTGTTTAATCCCATATCTAGTGCATTCTCATTCTAAAAAGGCAGTTCCCAAAGCCTGGATATTGTCATCCAAACACAAGGCAAATATGAAAACATAAACTTCAGTGAAAGAATTCCCCAGTGGTACAGACTTGCTGTAATCTTACAACTAAATGCTAGAAAACAGTCAGTGTAGGTATGTAAAAAGTAATGCACATGACAAAAATAACCCTAGCAACAGGTATAAAGCTCTCTGATAAATTAGCTAATATGTTTAAGGAAAAGAAATCAACTTGAGTAATCAAGAAAAGCAAAAGCAGTAAGTTTGGATTTTATTATGAAAGACAATATACTTCTATCTATATACTTGATAAATCTGTGGTATTCTTATATCTTTAACCTTTTAGTTCTAGTTACCACTCCTCCGAAAGAAGAAAATTTATTAAGTAAAACTAACAAGAAGGACAGTAAGGGTGACCAGAAGTAGAGAATGATTTCCATATTGGAAAAATATATGCACAGTACTTTTAAGAACCCAAGACCAAACTGAGATAAACTGAAAATATTTAAACCGTAAAACCAAGCAGTTGAGGAGGCATGCAGAAAATTCTATCCAAACACAATGAATTTGGTCAAGGTGGGTATGTTTTCATACAGAGCAAAAAAGGCTATAAAACTGCCAGCTGAGATGTTCTTTCTTACATATTTATGCCTAGCTCCTGTCAAAGATATCACCCTATATATGGGTGCAGGGGAGCGATTTGGTAGTTCGTGCGTTTTAATCATTTAGTCTGTCATGGTACATATTAATCTTTTAGTCTGCCACTCACAAATAAAATTATTTTGTCTGTCTTTTGTGTTATTGAGAAGGTGAGGCAAAACAAGGCATTTATTACTTATTGAATTTATTATTGATTGAATTTATTATTATAAAATCAAAGAGATTTACAATCCACAGGGTAATCCAGATCATTCTCCACTCTGCAATGAACTGTACTAATATAGATCAGCCTCATTAACTGTCAAGATGGAACAAATGATATTTCATTCCAACTCTCACAGAAAAACTTAGAAAAAATATATTTATTCTTGTTCTGTGCAGAGGTGGGGGGAAAACACATTTCCTGTAGTATCTAGAGATTATTTCCGGAATTCCACCGTAGGTTCTTACTACATCAGGTTATTACAAATCAGGGAAACTGTGGTTTCTCTTACTATTTCAACTCATGACGTCTCTGACCTGTGCAAAATGTGCATCAGGTGCATCAGAAGACTCTGAGAAAGGCACAGTTCACCATATTCTTCCCAGTACATTTATCAATGAATAATCAATAATTACTTAGCCCAGGACTACAGATACTTATCTACATAATAATTCATATCTGTATTAACCTCATTTTACTATTGCCCTCTCAAGAGAATGGCTGAATTAGTACCTCATATTCCTGTGTAAGTTGGCAAATTCTACTTATTTCTTCACCACTATTTGAGGTGAAAATATTAAAAGTCTAAGGATGCATTCACATGACATGCCTCATGTTGAAGATTGTTTATCTTCATGCACATGACTGTATCATTTACTGAATTAGTGAAAGCCCCCTTTGGCCCCAAGTCAAAACAAAGTCTTTTCTGATTCTTCCACAAAACCCTAATTTCTCACATGTATCTGCTATATTTTATAACATTTCTCTTGAATAAAATATCGTTCCATAGCAAATGATATCCCACTATGAACACACTGTGTGTTTCAAAAATAATAAATAGACATTTATATCCCCAGCTTAATCCAAGACATTTCACGTTATTTTTAATTCTATTCCTCACCAACCAGAGGAACAACAGGGACTACTGTTACAGACCTCATACCAAATGATATTGCATGCTACATGACTTGTGCCCAGGAAAGAGATCTGTTGACAGGCATTACCAAATATAACTAGGTTAGGAAAGTCCTTCAGTTGTACTGCCATCTTGTAAAGCACTGAAGGAATTGAAAATAGCGGTCTAGAATTAGCAAACTTTTTCTCAGCATTTACACATCTGCGACTACTTTGCCCCATGAATTAGTTTTATGAATCTCATCCACACTGGCTTCTTCTATGTCTTTTACCATAGCACAACCTGGGAAGTTTGAGAGATGTCATAACATTTCTTTGGTATCATGTTCCTCAAAATAAAGGCCTCTAGCTTTCCCCTTAGATTTTTCAGTCTCTGATTTCACTATATCCCTTCTCATATATATTTTTTAACACAGTCCTGGCAATATGAAACCAAATTCCTAGCTCTTACAGTTGTCTTGGAGTGCATACTAGCAAATGTGACTCTTTTCTCTATGATCTTATATCCTTAGCTTGGAAAATTATTACTTATAAAAATTAGAAACTGAAATTCCTGATGTTCCTGAGCTTCATGAATTGAAAAATTTTAATTTACAATCATTTTATCATCTGAGGAAAAATTAATAGCTTCATTTTTTACAGGTATTACTAGCCTGTGAAAGCAATCCCAACTCCCACATTGTGCATTTGGCAAACAGAGAGGCTTTTCTGGTTCTGTAATTGGACAGAGGTAAATCCATCCACACCCAATTTGTAAAGGCTAGAATTTACAAGTGAAGCTAGGTCCATAGGGACCCCAGAAGTGGCAAAACAGCACTTGAGAAAGACCCACAGAGTCATTCAAACACCACTGGTAATAATATGCCAGTTGAGCTTTGGATTAATAATGTAACAGAAAGTAAACAGGGGGAAATGGGCTAAATATAGGCATAGCTATAGCAAATAATGAAATCAATTATAAAACATCCTTGGTGATGTTACATGGCCATATTTTACATGGCCAGACTTTCTGATCTATGCCACTTCAAAATACACAAAACAAAACAAAAACGAACCAAACCAACCTCTCTAGAAGTCTACATTCTGAGAATTTCTTTAAAATATTTGTGCATAACAGCAAAAATATTCCCTGCAGGTGGTTATGACCATAACCTTTTGGGTGACCTAATTTCTAAATGTTCTGTAGATCAAATAGAAGACACCAGATGAATACAAAATTAAATAGAAATCCTGATTTCAATAGACATTTTCAAAAAGTAAGCCTATAAAAATTTTATTATGCTAATATTTGATAATGACCTGATATCTTCAGTTTTTTCATTCTCTTCCTGGAAATGGGCAGGGACTAAGATCAGCAAAGGTTTCTGGTGGAAAGCCCAAGATTTCCCAGCAGTCTTCTGTTATCTCCTAACATGTTCTTGGAGGAAAACAACCTCCTTTTCAAGACAGTGGAATCATAGAATCACTACAGTTGTAAAAGACCTCCAGGATCATCAAGTCCAACCTTGACTAAATACCGCCACACCCAATAAACCATATCACCATACAATCCAAACTGACACCCCCCAGTGCAACTTAAGGCCATTTTTCCTTGTCCCATCACTAGCTGTCTGGCAGAAGAGGCACAACCCCCCACCTCACCACAACAAGAGGACGCAGGAAGTTTCAAATTTTTTATTTATTCAGAATTCTCCAAATGTCTCTCTGTTCAGCCTAATCTTCTGACATTTAGTCCTTCAGACTTTGCGGTTGGCGTGCCCTTTTATAACAGAAACTGAAGAAAAAGAAGGAATTTAAATAACCTAAATTTCTGAAGGGCAGAAAGAAGATGCTTTCAGTTCCATCACTACATTCTACTCCAGAGAGAAGCCCTGAAAATCTGCTTGACAGACTTTCCATCACAGAAGACAATGAGCTTCTGATGGTCAGGTACCATCCAGACACATAACCCTTCCCAGAAAATCCAACTCTTATTTAGAATGAGCAAGGAGTTCCAGATGTGAATTAAGTACCAGGCTACAAGGTGATAAGTCCAGTTTGATCCAAAATTTCTTCATATGTTTTCAGTCTGCTATGGATATCAGGTACATAGATTAAAGTCAAAAACTTTCAGAACATCAAAACTTATAACCACTCCACAAATTAATTCCAACATAATAAAAAATTCCTCCTCAGTCTCAAGGATTTCAGAAAAAAAAATTCCAAGAAAATTACTTCTGTACGTATGAAACAGTCTGGCAACAGCACCACAGCACTCCAACCCTTACATGGGTAGCCTGAAACAAGGAACAAACACAGTTCTAGAAAAACATACCATAGAACTACTCAGGATTGAAGCAAGAATGGTGAAAAACAGAGGGAATTAATTATATTCTTCCAAGTGTACATGAGCACTTTCCTTCACCCACAAGTCAAGCTTCAAGATTTCTCACTTAGAATGTTAAACAAACTGAGGAAAAAAAAATGAAAACAAAATCTTCCAGTTTTTTAGGATGTTGTGGTAATTTCCTTAATGGGAAGTGTCAGTAGACTGTAATTTAGTCTGATAATATAGGTGTAAGATCACATCCTCAGCATCTTCCAAAGCATTTTTCTGACTAGAACATTTGCTCTTCATCATTTGGAAAAAAGTCAAAATATAGTACAGAAAAAACTATTTTTTTCTCCAAACTGTTTATCTGTGAATAGCTCAGAGAGCTTCCACTTCTTATTCTCTTGCCTCTCCTCGTGCAGCTACCTGTTCTTTTTTCAGAGAGTGACCCCTGACTAAAAGGGCAACTGTCTGAGCGTGTGGAACTGCTCCAATAAAGTAGTCCTGGGGGAATAGTTCAACATGAAATTCAGATTAGAGGAAGTTATAAACCAGGAAACAGAAGCGTGTTATTCTCAGGTCCCAGCCTTTGTTAGAAAACTGTTTTAAATTTTTTCAAATACCGGTGATGACAGTGAAAAAAAAATACTAAAAAAAAAAAAAAAAA
>VXAC01000086.1:123415-146102 GCA_013399225.1 Rhipidura dahli
AACCCCAAAACCGAAACAAAACAACCTACCACCCTAAAAACAGGTGGAAGTGTGAAACTACTTAATTTTTATCTTAATGTCTTTGAATATCTGATGATAAAAGGGGAAAAAAATCCACCATGTGTCATATTAGTACTTTGCCTCAATTATATTTAAAGGAACTGACTAACAAGGATACAGCCTTCAAATAAATTCAAGGTTGATATTTGTGTTTGTTCTAAGTACTGTTTATTATTCTCCTATTTGATTTCATTTCACTTATAAATGTTTATTCTTGCCTCCTTGTATGTTTTCAGCATGAGCTCTCTTCTGGATTGTCAAAAAAATTAATGAAATTAACTAATTTTAATTACTTATTAATTTTTATTAATTATTGAAATTATTTTTAACAAAGAGGCTTACTTAAGAGCAGTTCCTTTGGGGAATGTCAATCACAGTTATGTTTTAAAAAAAAACCTTAAAGGCAAATGGTTACCACAAATTTTAGCACAGCCCAGAGTAACCATAAACATCTAAAATAATAAAAAACTCCTGTCCCCAAATGCTCACAATATAAATTAGACAAGGAAAAATAAGGAAAGGTACGCAATTAAATTTTACATTATAATTCTGTAACAATGGGACTAATTTAGTTTTCTGAGGAGTTAAAGTTTCTTGTTCTAAATTAGACAACAGAAGGCTGCTTTTTAGTAGTGTTAACAATAATTAGAAGTACATTATGTTTGTTGTCTGTGTTGAATACACAGAAAAATATATTTAAATACTGTACAGTACAGATAATAGCAAAGTTTTCATAGCAGAGGTTTAGCCCACTATGCTGTCGTATTAATATAAGAATGAAGCATTGGTTCAGCCAGTGATTTTAATCAAATAACAGAACAAAACCAATTTAATTTTTTTTTGCCTATTCAGGATAAACTTTGTTGGTTTATGTAGTTTCAGTAGTTATTTCAGAGACTTCAGTCCAAATAAAAGAGTGAGGCAGTCAAAGTTAATAATGATCTCTCCTGAAATTTTTGTCTTACCCGGGAAACACAGCAGATCATACATTCTTAACATTTCAATATTTCATTTGTGAAAGTACCCTTTAACCATAAACATTGTTCTATCACTGATGGAAGAGAGCAAGATTAATGAGAGAAAGGAGTTACATTCATTTGAGATACCAAAAAACTCCAGAGAGGAGAACATTCAGAATTCACGTAGGGAAAAGAATATACAAGGTTCAAACCTAGCAGTGATTCTGTTTTATATGGAAGAATGAATACCACATATTCAGAATTTTTCTGCAAACTGGAATTACTTTTTTTTTGACCCACTTTAATCAGTAGTTCAGGTTTCTCAAAAAGCTGCCTGCCATGCTGCCCAGAATTAAGGGTCCTGGAAGCTCCAGATGTCTCTGTTGCTGAAGAACCAGGGACTGAACCAGTCAAAGGATGCAGAACATGGCTTCCCACCAGCCTGCCAGAGAGGCTGCCAAGGAGCTGGGGAGAGGACCTGGCAAAAATTCAGGTTTCTTCCATCAGAATCCAGATATCAAAATTTGTCTGGCTTTTAGCAGTACATGAAAAGTTCTGTCAAAAAAAAAATGCTGGCAAAGATTGAAAATAATCTCTCATTACCTCAGTGAACATGCAAATTCCCAAAAAGAGTTGAGAAGGTCTAATGAAGCCTTAAGTACATCAAGACCTTACTGAGGATGGGAAAAGATCCCAAAGAGCTTAGAAGAACGTGCATAATACACTGCAGCAGAAAAATCTGTGGGTAGAATTTGAAAATAAATAACACCTTGAAAACTCTACACAAAAGAAGGGTGCTTTCTCCTCTCAAAAACTTCCTAATGTCACTTTTTACTTGGAACTGCCTTTCAGTGGTTGCACTGAACAAAACCCAAACACTCTTCCTCCTGCCTTCCTTCTCCTCACATTTCCTGAATGCTGTATCTGATGCTGAATGCCATTCCCTGTCATTGTAGGAGTGGAGTAACGCTTGCACTAGACAAAACCTGTCTGTATCATAAAAAGCTCTTACAAGAAATAAGCACTGCAGGGGAAAGAAAAAAAAATAATGTAAGAAAGAAAACAAGTGCTACCAAGTTCTTGTGAAGTCAAAATGGACATACTCACATACTTTATCCTTAAATACTATGCATCAAATAAAATCTTGCATTTATCTCATTTTAAAAGTATACAAGGAATTTTTGGTTTTATATTTTAACCAGAGAGACTTAGAAAAATGATATATATTGAAATTGAGTGTCAGACTATAAAAGAAATTGGAAAATACATGGAAGATTCCGAGCCTCACTGATGAGATCAGGAATGAGTAATATTTTGTCACAGATCACTTCTTTGACCACTTCAAATGAAACCTGAGGAACTAATAGCAGCTGTGGTTTCTCTTTTCCTTGCCCCTTTTTTCTTTATTTTTTTCCATTTTATTTCCTCCAATGTTATATTACCTTTATTTCTGAACCAAGGAAATTTATGACAGCAAGCTAAATTCATGTATCATTCTGTCCTTGCAACAGATTTTCTGACATATAAAAACATTTTTTCCCTGTTATGTACAAGGCCTGAAAGGACAGGTCAAATGAACCCCACCTAATAGTATTCCACAGCAAAACTGTTGAAACAAGAAAAAATGTCTTTATTCACTCTTAGATTACAGCTAGGGGCACAGCAAGCTAATTGCTTCATTACAATGGAGGGATTAGATTATTAAGAGTGAAATGATTATCAAGTGCACAGTCATGGTGTCATACTGGATTCCTCATTTCTCCTGTAGACACAGTTGTACTGATGGCAAAATAGTGTTTTCAAAACCTTAAGTATCCAGGAGGCTGAATTTTCTGTTTTCAAATGAGGACAACGTCACTCTTCTTCATGCTTTAATCATTTTCTAATTAGAGTACTTCAACTTTTCCTAAAAAAATATGAGAAAACATAACTTGTATAAAATTCAGCGACCTCCCAGTTCAACAAAAATAAGAATAACCTGGGAGAACCCACCTCACCATACACTACAGTTAAAAACATGACTGTAGGGCAAGCTACAGGTTTTGCTGCAATAGATACTGCTAAATTACATGGGTAGTAGGTACTACCATGCCATGCACACTGCAGGTAATGGAATTTAGGAGGGGACTGAAGGTAAACCTAAACAAATCTTTTGTTGGGCATCAGGACTCAGATATTCTCACCTCTGTGATCAGCTATTTTTTATAGTATACCATAATTCTCACAGAGATACTTCCTTTTTGTGGAAACCAAGACACAGGAAACCTGGAGGAACTTAGTACACACTTGAATTTTCTACTGTTACGGAGTACTACCTCAAAGTTGAGTTGCATACCTGAATCCAGAGAACACAGAACATGTACCATGCTGCAGATACTGCAAATGTGTTCTGAGAAGCTCTTGGGTTCTCAGTACTGAGAATAGTGTTCTATATGAAACACAAGTTTTGCAACTTTATTTATTTTCAACTACTAGACTTCCCAGTGAAAACTTTTGCAGTAATAGCATCCTTCCTCAAGGACAGAAAATAAAAGAAGCAGAAAGAGAGAGACAAAGATGAGCACACTAAGATATGAGTCTTGTGGATGATGTGCTTTTGCTCTATTTTTACCAAAAGTCCAGAGAAAAGAACAAAACCTACTTGTGCTGCTTCAGGGGCAACATTTGTTCAAGGCAGTAAAAACGTATTTTGGGAGTGCAAAAGGATAATCTAAGTCAGACTTGTTCTTGTTTCTAATCACTTCCTTTTCTGAGAGAGTGCAGACAATTCCAAAACTTGCTAACAAATGTTAAGGTCAATTCCCCCTCCACCTCTGCCCAGGAAACACACATATAGCTGCTGGAGATGAAAAGTAGCAGTCCTGAAAAAAGCTTTGTATTCCTCTTCAGTGCAAGCAGAAACAGGATTGGGTGATTTCACTGTACATTGAGCATTTTGGTGTCATTCTTACAGCACCTTGACTCAATCTATACATCCTCCAAAGAATGTAGATCAATCTGCTCTAACTAAAACTGGATGAAACAGATTATTAAAATAAAGAAACATGGGGAAACAAAACTAGGGTATAAATGTAGACTACAACTTCCTTTAAGTGTATCTGACAGATTAAGAAAGCACAAGTAGGTTGTAGCAAAGCAAGGAAGTGAGTAAGCAAATGAACAGAAACTGATAGGAACCAGGCTCGTGCATTTTGACTGGCACGGCTGTCTGTGAGAAGCAAATTAAAAACAGTACTTCAGCTGACAGCACAAGAAAAAAGCTTCAACCATCAGATGCCAGCTCTTAGAAACAACATTAATTAGATATGTCCTTTTTTGAATTTTTTTACTTTGATTCTTACTTGACCAAACTGGATGAATTAATCAGGACAGGAGTTAATTTTGTTAGCACCCATTTCTTTAGCAACAGAAATATAGGGATTTGCCACGAAAATGAGCTAGAATAAAGATACAGGGACAAAGATCATTCTAGGCAATATGACAGCTACACTTACATACTGTCTACTACAGATAAAATAGTGTTAAGGCATTTTATATTGTAGCATAGTAAAAAACTTTGGATTGGAAAGATTTTCTTAATGGGACCCCAAAGGATTGAGTAGCTGTTGTTTGTTTTTCAAAAATAGCCGTATTTTTAAATTAAAATCATGTATACACACATAAAGAAGATATTTCAGATTTTTAGTAATAGCCAAGTGCATTCATAACTTCTGTTTTGCATTTTATTATTGAAATAGCTTTCTTTTAGCTTTAAATCAGAAATATTCTTCAAATATTTTTATTTCCAGAAACACTTGTATAAAAATTGATTCATGTAACTCATGTGCATTCTCTTAAAGGTGTGTTAATAGTCTCTAAAGAGAGAGAACAAGAACCACTGAAAGCCCTACTGTCCCCCTTTTATCTACTGTAAACAAACAAAAACCTAAAGGTGTATCTACATAAAAGCTGATGTCATAAGAGAAGATATCAATTTGCAATTTCCTTCAACTCCTTCACTTTTTATTACTCGAAGCAGAATACTT
The DNA here is from genome assembly GCA_013399225.1 of Rhipidura dahli. Taxonomy (NCBI): domain Eukaryota; kingdom Metazoa; phylum Chordata; class Aves; order Passeriformes; family Rhipiduridae; genus Rhipidura; species Rhipidura dahli. The sequence continues at coordinate 128,460 of VXAC01000086.1, forward strand.
GCTACACATGCGGTAATTCTTGAACTTTAACCCAAAGCTTTATTATGTTTGTGAAACATACACTAATTTCAGTTTATTAAAATCTGAACCTTTATACTGTGTGTATTGCACAAACTGATGTTACAGAAAACTATCCAGAGGTAGCAGAGTAGTCAAAGATGTATGAGGTTAATGAAGTAATTAAGTTTTTTTTAAAAAAAGGAACACACTCTAGAAGAAACAGTGAAAACCATTAAGTGCTGATACTACAAGGCTTGCTAATTTCTTCACTTTTTACATGTACAGCTAATAGCTGGATTAATTTCAATAGTTATAACGGGTAACTGTCATTTTACTCTCTTGCTAGGGCATTTCTGGCCAAGGTGTCTCAATTTTCCTCATTTATTTTACATACTGTATCTATTTATCTACATCTAGTGGAACACTATATGTTACGATGTTTATCCACTTCTTAGAAGGGAAAATATTATCAATTTTTACAGAAATTACCAGAAAACACCTTACTGTGCAAGAAACATAAAGACATCAGCAAAATATTAGGAGCCAATCCCCAATCCATGCTTTCACTACATGCACCTCCTGCTCAAACAGTGGTAACAGCAAATGTTAATTTACTGCTAACAGAAAACTTGGAAGCTTGTACAGTGATCATGACAATAAAATAAGGGTACTTTTTATCAAATGAGAAGGGAAAAAATCTTACAAAACCAAAGAATACAATTCCAATAAGACAGATTGTGTTTTCCTTTGTTTCAACATTTCACCAGGATGGGTACAATGCCTCACTTCGGGTTGCTCTTCTCTCCAGTCTTCTGCAGGCAGCAAAGACAGTTCAGGAAGTACAAATTCATGGCTTAAATTCTACAGGGCTGGAGCAAGGTTGTCTGCAGTCTCTCACTCCCACATGGCCCTTATAGGTTTTGGCAGCAATTATGAGGAATGATGGGTGTAATTTCTTTTCTTTCACAGTAAGATTAAATCAGAAGTGATCTAATGACATTAGCAGACTTATTAACAGAATAAAAGAATATAAGTTAAACCAAAATTTGGCTCTATTATTTCATTATGGAAACAAAATTTTCAAGAAAGCAAAACAAGAAAGCCATGAAGGGTTTTATTTGCCAGTGAGAGGGTCTAACCCATATTTTCTTACAAGCTCCATCCATAAAAATGAATTGGGGGAAGTGAACAACTTCAAATTAGTCTGTATTAAAATATAAAGAACTGACAGACTTAAATGGTCACCTCCCAGAACACTGTTATACACAAAATGGATATAAAATGACAAAAATTGGAAAAATCTATCTCATATAATCTAAATGAAAGTAAAATTAAAATATTAAACTAGAATTTACATAATTTAAAACTTATTTGGAGCATTGGAAGAAATATTTAACTTCTTGTGCGGAAAAAAATTCTCATTTAACATGAACATGTCTTTCACAGTATCTTTCTTTTTTCAGAACAATTCCATTATCATCCTAGGTAGATCTCTATAGAAGTTTTATCCTCATTTTCTAGAGAAAGAAACATCTAATATGTGCTCCTTCTTTACAAGTAACACCAGGAGGAAAGACCTTTTGGAATTTCATTTTACACTAACAGTCTTTCTAGGCAGCAGCATAAACCAGTAATGGAGTCACTGTAACCCAGTCAGGCACTGGAAATTTTTAACCAGCCACTGAAACAGACTGAAATTAACCTGTGAAAAAGTAAAAGCTCACTATACCCTCCAGAAATGTGTGTCTGACACTGATGGCAAAAATGTTCAAAATGAAATCGTAATAAAATTACTGTCTTCTGAATGAATATGACATTTTTTAAATGCATAATTTATTCATATGTGGAGGTAGCAAATCTTTCAAGAAGAGTGGGCTTTGACTATGAAAGGAGGACCATCACAGTCATTTGGGGATATTACACATGTTAACATGTTAAAATACTGCATTTGTAGTAATTTTTACCAGCATTCCAGAGGGGAGACATAAGAAAGGGGATAGCTGTTCTATATTTCAATATAATCCAGATCAAAGATGACAGTTATAGCAATCCAAGAGAAAAAAAAATCTAACCAATAGTAAAATTTAGGTCCTAATGAATACTGGGCTAATATTAGCAACCAAGTAGTACAAAATATGTGAATATTTAATATTCCTACATAATAGTCCTAGTCCTGATAGATTCATTTCTCTTCTGAAAGAATGAAATATCCCTCTAAATATAGCATTGCTTAAAAATAAGATTGCTAGGTAGGCATTCAGAAAATTGCTACTAGCATGGCAATATTTTTAATTGCTACATTTCTCAGTCTTTTTTTTTTTTAAATTCAATTAAGCCAATGACGCTACACATCAGATTCACAAGTAAGTCTGCAAGTCTGTAACTTAACAGAATCAATTGCTTTTATTGCAATTATTAAAAAAATCAATGCTTTGATGTTAAGGTCTATCTTTTTCTTATGTGTTGGCATACACAGTAGCATCGGTAAGTTCAGACTTTGTACTTCTCTACATAATTTTACAAATGTTCAGAAGTTAATTAATTCATGACCCTAGCATATTGAAAGTCAATCATGATTTTTTTCATCTACAAGATCATTATTTAAAATTATGTTTTAGTAACAGATTAAATTAGAACAAAACTATTTATGTGTCCTCTTCTTTAAAATATTGATGTAGCCTGTATTTCAAGTAAATTGCAAACAAACTTAGAGCCAAAGCCATCACACAATTTGAATAATAAGATCTTCCCATATAAAATCTGAAATCCTAGGCATGAAGCAGCTCTCCCATTATTCTGCACAACAAAAAGACTGTCCAGCCACCTGTGAAAATACAAGTGCTTGTGTGTGCAGCAATTACAACTAGGGCCTTTGCTACACATCTTTCATTCTGTATGTTGCAGATCACATTGGAAAATGCAACAACACAGCTTTACGGAGCTTGTTCACTTAACCAGTGTCATCTAAGGTATTTCGTTTCTCCTTTTTTTCTTCCTCCTGTGAGCTGAAGCAACTTATGTCTGAAAATAAGAGTTTTAAAAGTATTAAAGAAGGAAACCAGCTGTCTGATATGGAGACATAAAACCTAGTTCTATCTAAAGTAACACCAGTAATGGCTTCCAACTCCAGTTATTCAGCAGAAAAATTTTATGATCATTTTCTCTGTTTTCTTCAACAAAAAGGCTCTGAACGCTTATTTTGGTGGCATTGATTCACAGACCTTAAACAGCAACTTCAAAATCAGAAATCAGTTTGCACATATTTGAATGCTGATTTTCTCAATGACTGCAACACAACCAGTCTTTGCAGTCTGTGGAAATAATGGTGGAATAATTCCATTTCTCCAGAGACTCCAAAAGTACTATAGCTAACCTCTCTCGGCCCCTCAGCTGTGCTAGCTCAGCATTTGTAGGACTGTACAGTAAATCAGATGAGTTCTTTAGCCTTTCTGTAGCTGAAAAAGATGCTCTGTCAAAGTGATGATGCGGGAAAATATTTTTTCATTAGTTTAATCTCCCTGAAACAGTTTCCCTAGACAGTTCAACAGACACTTGCACCAGGGCCATGATGGTGTCATGGAGGCAGGAAGGAGCAGCTGGGCTGGCAATGGAGCTGCAGGTGCTGCACTGACAGCATGGAACTGCCTGGGGCTCTGGAGCTCAATTTAGCCTCTCAGATATGTTTTCTGGAGAAGCCTCTTTTTCTTACTGTATTGATTCCACAGGGCCCCAGAAGAGTAGTGTCTCTAGGCTCAAGTTAACCTTTGCAAATATATTTGCTAAATAAATATTTTGGTGGCTTTACCTTGGCTGGCTGCTAGACATCCACCAAGCCATTCTTTCATTCCCCTTCCTCAGCAGGACAGGGCAGAGAGTATGATGGAAAAGCTCATAGCTCAAGATAAGGACAGAGAGATCACTCACCAGTTACCATCACAGGCAAAACAGTTTTGGAAGATTAATTCAAATTACTGCCACTTAATAACTGGGCAGAACAGTGAAAAAAAATCTAAAAACACTTTTCCCCCCTTCCTACTTTCCAGGCTCAACTTCACTTATGAACCTTCTACCTCCACACTTGGAGCAGTGCAGGTGGAGGGGGCAGGGACACTGTGGTCAATTGAGAGCTCTTCATCACTGCAAGTCCTTTCTTCTCATACTTGTCCCCTGCTCCAATGTGGGGTCCTTCCCATGGGATACAGCCCATACTGAACTGCTCCAACACGGTCCTTCCCACAGCCTACAGCTCCTCAAGAACTGCTCCAGGTCCCTTCCAAGGCATTCAGTCCTTCAGGAACAACAGGCTCCCGCATGGGGCCCCAGTGGAATCAGAAGTCCTGCTAGAAAACCACCTTCAGTGTGTGCTCCTCTCTCCAAGGGCTGCAGTACCTACCAGGAGCCCTCTCCAGTGTGGGCTCTTCATGAGGTCCCAAGTTCATTCAGGGTGCATCCACCTGCCCTGGCCTGAGGTCCTCCACAGGCTGCAGGGGCACAGCTGCCTCACCACAGCCTTCACCATGGGCTGCAGGGCAGTCTCTGCTCTGGTGCCTGGAAGCACCTCCTGCCCCTCTTTCCTCACTGACCTTGGTGTCTCCAGGACTATTTCTCTCATATTTTTCTCATTCCTCTCTCTCTCAGCTGCTGCACAGGATTTTTTATCTTCTCTTACACATTATCCACAGAGATGCCAGCAGTGTCACAATGAACAACTTTGGCAGTGGTAGATCCATTTTGAAGCTGGCTGAAAGCAATTTTCTCTGACATAAGGGCATGTCTTGTTGTCCTCTGCCACCCCTGCAGCTTCACCCCAACACCTGGACACATAAATGCAGTACGAACACTTACTTCACACCGAAAAGAAGTGACACCATTTTTAGTTATGAATCTAGTGAGTTACATGCTTGCATATAAGTTCTTATGTAAGTTTTCATTTATTATGGAAATATGAATGAACTTAATTATGAATTAAAAGCCAAAGAATAGTTGGGTTGGTGGGCACCAGTTCAGTAACTCCTTTCCTTCCTTTGTTTCACACACCGAGAAAATTTTTGAAGAAAAACTTTATTAAACTGAAACTAAGGGTAGAATACATTTTGGTGATGTAATTACAAAAACTATTATGCAGATGTTCAAATGTCCCTAAAAAAGATACTAATGATCTCCAAACATATTAAGCAATAGAAAGACACAGTAGAGTTCTGGTCTAAACCTCCTTTCACATCATAATACCATTCAACAACTTTATAAATACTGAATAAAAGATACATATGTACAAGACAGAAGATATTTAATGGCAATTTCCCTCTTTTAACACAAACCAACATCTTTCTTGTGGGCAGCTTTATTCAAAATCCAGCAGTTCCGATGGGAGGCAAGAGCTGGATTAAAATAGGTCATCATGCTTAGTTTTATTCGTGTTAGGACCAGGAGTCTCTTTGAAATACAAATTTTTTTTGGATTACTATAATAAAATACTCCTAAGCCCTTATCAAAGAAAATCCTTGTGGCTATGAAGAGAGACAAAACATGCTACCAATTCTAAACTGCTCTTTCTTATTTAACCTAAGAACAAAATTAGGAGTATATCATTTAATTATTTCAATAACAAGGAAAAACATACATCAGTGCTTTTACTTATTATAATGACCACAGGATCATTAGCTAAGGAACTATGACTTAATTTCCTAGCGAAACTCCAGATTCAGTGAATGGTTTTGACCACTAAAGTTTTATTAGCCAAAATTATAAATCTACACAAAGGCACTATTTTAACCTGTATTCCTTTTAATAAATAAACTTCTTACCTGTAAGTAACTGGTCTTACTGAGTTAAGAAATAGTTATTTATATCTGAGACATTACGTTAGGACACAGCGTTATCATGGACAAATTCTATAATTTTTATCACTCTTGTTTGTGCAAAACAAATATGACCATTCATACTAAAAGTTAAAAATGTAACTAAATGTTTATTTTGTCTTTCTCCAAATAAAACATTCTTCTGTACACAAGAATATCTGTGTTCTAGAAAGCTCGAGAATATATAACTCAGACCAAATTTTAGACAAGAATATTCTGCAAATTCTGCAGAAGACATGTTCATGTAAACTCTACAAAGCAGCTAAAAGCATTTCTCTTCCAACCACATCTAAATAAATTCAAAATATGTAAATGTACATTAGTGCTCAGCTATAGCCCATTAAATTCCATTCAGCTGTGTCCACCTGCATGTTCAGATATCAAGCAGACAGAAGAATTCAAGGCTTTCAAATAACAAGTGCTTTCTCTGTACTCTAACCTGAAAGCACCTTTTCTTGGCCCAGTGCCTTCAGAGCACCCTCTACAGCAATTTTACAGATGAACCATAAACAGGGCAGAAAAAAAAATTTGGATTTTTTAATATATATTTTTAATAATTGGAAGATACAGTTTTTTTAAAGAAATAGGGATACTATGTAAAAATACCATTTTCTTTCAGTCATATTGGGATTTTGTTTAAAAACTGGTGGAATCTTTGGCAAAGTTCTGCAAAATAATTAAAATTACTGCTTCACTTGAAATATCTTCTGATGTAGTATATATTAGCATGGAAGTAATATCAACACTTGAGAAATATGTACCATTCACTTAAAGTTAGCTCCTCCTTAGCTTACTACTTATATGTAAATCAGACTATCATCGAAGTATCAACAGGCATAATCTCACTACCAATCCAAAAAGCCAACACATCAATAAAAACCAGAACAAGCTGCTTCATTCTATCCATAATACAAAATTAAGTTCTTTATTTTAAATAGCTCATAGTGTTTGCTGTGGTATTTCATCATTTCATTACTGTAATGTTACAAGTAGTTTGAAAGAAAAGTAAGATTTTCCTGAAGCATTTTAACTTTAGTAGAAAACACGTTTGATAAAAGCATAATCAATCCTCAGCCTTTTAATGTGACAGTGATGCTGTTTTTCTAGCTGTTAGATAATACATGGTTCAGCTGTCACTTACTGTACAGCAGTCAGTTACACAGAATGAAATGAATCATAATCACAGTGACTAGCCAAATCAAGGAAAGCATGCTGAATCAAAACCCATGTTCCCAAACCCTCTTTGGACCTGATTCAGCAAAAATGTATTTGATTTCGATACCATACAGCATATTCCATAGATACCAGTTTATCCAGACTTTTAAAGCAAGAAAATGCTGAATTCAGAAGGCACAGCAACAGTATGTTTTTAACAGATTACCAACAAAACTGACATATCAACTTGTAAATACACAGTAGCTAAACAAATATCATTAAAATAACACATAGCAAGAGAGAGATGGTGTGTGAGTTAATGGAAAGAAACTCTCAAACTGAGTTTATAGAGCTTTCTTTGGGTCTTAAATGTTAAATGTTTTAAGCCTGCAAGTAGTAGACAAATCCTGTTTGTAACTTCCCATCTATCAATCTGACTAGCTTCATCTATGAGATTCTACCTTAAAATATCTGTTTACCATTCTTATTGGTGAATGGCATAGGAAGGTTTTCTTTGCAATGTTCTTTTGATGATGGGCATGCTTAATCCCTCATGCTGGAAAGATTTTGTATTCCAAGGTCTACCTTTAGATCTCATTCTTCAAAGGCTTTCTAAATTCAGTATAAAAAATATACCAAATCCTAAGAATAACCATGGTCTAGAAGGCAAGCATACTCAGGTTCCCAGCAGTGAGTCTCAAATAGTAAATTCATGGATAAATGAGCATACCCTAATTAATAATTGATAGAAATATAAGCAAAATATGCAGATTGACAAACAGCTTCTAGGGAACCAGAAATGTCAGTGTCAGCAGGGAAAATGTCCATGGCATTCTTGTAAGACGGAATAGTGAAGAGTTACTCTCAAAGGCAGAATTCTGCAGGGCAGACTGAATTTACCTAGTTCCAGAAGTCTGTGAGATAGACCTCTACATCTGACACATTCACTCTATCTTCTTTTTAAGTCCACAGCCAGAAATAGGCTCTGCAATTCATCTGGCTTATTTGAAATGTCTAATTTAAGATGAGATGGATCACATCCTAAAGGCACCTCTTTATTTCCATTTGTTTCAAATTGAATATAAGTGATTTCAGACATCTTCTTCTGTAGGTATTCAGATCTGGTCAGAAGAATCCCAAAGAATTTCTGGGTTAAAATAGCGTAATCCAAGCTCTAAATGATGTAGCATGGGAATGAAAAAGATACCAAAACTGAGGCAGTGATTTTCATTAACCAAACAGTTCTATGAGTGCTGAATTTAAAGATAAAGTCTGATTTTGTGAGGACTCACAACTCATGACGGAGTTATTTTGATGCCAATATTGGTTCTCCCCTAGAACTCCTTGGCATGTAGAATGGTGTGAGTCAACTTTTCTGGTCAGGAGTGTGGACAATTCCTTCCACTACCCACCTCCTTATTTTCATTAAACCCCTAGTAATTATGTGTTCTTGGGACCTCAAATTTTTGTCAAATTTTCTGTAAATCAACCGACACCTTGCACCTACTGAATAAATATGGCAGCAGATGCAACTTTTTCCCTTACAATAATATAGCAGTCGTGTCACCAGGCTGGTGAAATACCTTCTTTATCAGGAAGGGATTTGAACACAGCTCTCTCTTGCCAAATGAACAAGTTATGAGCAAAACTGGCAAAGTTTATTCTGCATCCTAACAATGAAGGTGTAAAATTGTGCAAATGTGTGGACGGGCAAGAGAAAATCTAAATACCTCTGTGATTAGGAGATTGTCTATCTAGAGGCAAGTCCTCATTCTTGCTCCAAGGGCTGTTGTGCATTTTATTTAAGTACTCAAATGCAAAATTCATAGGAGGCATCTGGTACAGGATACAACTCAGTGGCACTAAAGACAAACACTGTGCATAGCTGAGGTAACCAAATTCAAAATACAAAATGAGGAATGACTGATTCAACAAGAGTTCTGCAGAAAAGCATGGTGAAGGGACAGTAGATCACAAGTTGACTGTGAATCCCTAAGTGCTATATCACAACAAAAATCCCAAACACACGTAACACTGACTTTACAAGGAAGAGTTCTGTGCAAGACAGTTTTATCCTCATGCTCTCCCCATACTCCTTTGTTTGGAATATGTGTCTGGGTTTGGACACTATATTTTAAAAAAATCAGTCAAAAAGTATATATGAAGACCAGCAGCAGGAGTGATCAGAAGTCTAGAAAATATGACCTGTTGAGCTTACAGAAAGGAGTGATGAGAATATACAGGAGGAGATATGGTCACATTTGTGAAATACAGAAAAAGTTGCTGCAAACAGAAAAATAACAGACTGCATTGCATTTCCATTGGGGACAGAGCAAGTAGCAAATGGCAGGAAAGAGATTTAGGTTTAACAGTTAGGGGGAAATTCTAGTGGTAAGGATAAGGCCTTTGAGTAACTGAAACAAATTATCCAGGGAATTCAAGAAATCTCCATCCCTGGTTTAGTCAGTAGGGGAGTCACTATTCTCACACCTTTCAGTAGCAACCTATCATTTGAAAAAATTTAAACTTCTCATACTGTATACAAGAGCTTTACCCTAAGATCTGCTTGGCCCACTCTTCACCTTCTGCTACATAGGCAACACAGCTCTTGCAGAGATGAGTAGCTTGAATTCAGTGCATGGTCTGCTATGTGCCCTTGCCTCGGCAATGAAGGCTGCTTATTTCACTGGTTAGGTGGGGTCTCACAATTGCAAATCATTAGTTTAGACAAAGAAGTGTCAGAAGCTGCTATCTTAAGAGTTGGTCGTGCCTTGAGGCAAAGGATGAATTGCAAGACATGTTGAAGTCCCAACTAGCAATGTTTTCTATTATTCTATTTGTTTTCTGGGTTTTAAACAGCTTAAGAAATATTGTTTCTCACTCATCCTTTTACTCTGTAATCAGAAAAATGCATAAACCAAGAGTAAGATAAACACTATATGGAAAAAGATTTCTTGCTAACACACTGGAGTAGTCATTCTGAAAAGTTACGTGAAAGATGGATGTAAAACATTTTCCAAAACAGGTTGACTGCTTCTAACTCACAATTTTATTTAAAGGTGAAAGCATTTTATGTTCTTCATATGCTTAAGATAGTACACATTCTAAAGAAAGTCTGCCCTCAAAAATAAACAGAACCAAAATGCCACATTATATCGAATACCTAGCAATGCTATGACCTGTTAAATACTCTGTGTACAAATGCAATATTACATTTGCTGTAAGAAACGATTCACCTTAAAAATATTAATGTCAAATAAAGAACAGGTCATCAGGAAGTATTTAAGCAACCTCATATGAGCTTTAAGAAGGAAGAACCAACTCCATAGAGACAGTAAACAAAGAAAATAGTAGGTTTCATGTGTTATTTAAAGTTTAAAGATTTTCTTATGAATTTTCTAAATAGAAGCACTCAGATTTGTTTGAAACACAAGTTCGACTCTTACTAATTCTTTCTAGAACAGACAGGATATCTCACCATATTTTTAATAAAAGAGTTTAAAGTCTAAATCAAATATATTTTTTATGGCCTCACATCAAAACTTTAAAACTCCTAAAGATATAGATACATAAAGTCAATTATTATGACTATTACTTTTCCCCTATGAAACTGCATGAATTTGATTTCTCTATCAGAATGCAACTGTGACCACACTGAAAGCATGTAATATGACGACAGCTGATACTTAAATTCAGGCCTATAAAAGAACTGCCTTCCACCTTCAGTAACAGAAAACAGCAGAAATTGCTTTGAAGTCTTACTCTCCAAAAATTACATGTATTTGCTTCTTAAATGCACTGCTATTCCCCTATACAATCTCTTGCTGTTACATTAACTCTTACAGTCTCAGTCCTTACTGACCCCTTTGCAGGTTCAAGACCATAGCATGGAGAAACTGCATGAGGACAGAGTCACCACATGACCACATGCAGAAGCAGCTTTTCAGCACAGCACTGATTTTGCAATGTTCCTGTATCACCAGAAATATAATAACTCCTGAGATGAAGTTACTGGAGTTTACAAATGCACTACCAGATTTGGTGTAAACTGTTTCTATTAATAAACTATAACACACCCTCAAAAGAGAGTTACTTCAAGGATGCAACAGTTCTTCCTGTTACACCACCTAGTCCTGCAAAAGAGATCTAAACTCAGCAAGCATTGAAAACAATATTGGTCAATATGAACTTCAGGTTTATAATACTAATAACTTTGTCTGAACAATTACTGGTTTTGAATGCCATTTTTAGATAATTAGCATTTCAAGAGATTCTTCCTGCTGGTGAGTTTAAATTAAAAGAAAGGCTTTCACACTCTCAGAGAGATTAGGTTGTCTATGGTAAATTGTAGCTATTAACCAGTAAGACATATGATTAAAACAGCCCATGTGATCTAAATTCTTACTTAAAAAATTATCCCCACTTCAAAGTTCATTGTTAATGTATAACATCTCTTGAAGTAAAACTCTATAGATGAGATCATAAGTCATCACTTTGCATGTTTCTTGGGGTTTTATCTCCCCAGGTCACTGTCAAAAAAGCATCATCAGTGAAGATGTGGGGGGAAAAGGAAAGATCACACCAAATTAATCCTCCTTGGAAAAGGTTGGCCTAATAGTCTTACTAACTGCCCTAGCATTCTGACTGACTGTAAATATCACAACGTAACTTGAAGAAAGTTACTAAAGCAAAAGGGTGAGAGGTGGCATTAAGCTAAAGAAAATCCCATTCCACTGGACTAAAATTCCAAGTTCAAACTATTATTTTACTTTTTCCTCCCTATTATGGAACTTTGAATGTGTTGCAAATATTTTAAAACTTCACTGGCAGGGTAAAAACACATTTTACACCAGTTCTGCAGTAATCTACCACTTCCGTGTATTTTGACACTTACAATATATACACTAATTAGGCAGTGGTTCAATGGAAAAATCAATTATTTGACATTCTCAGTTATTTAGATGTTACCCAGCTCAGAGATGCATGCAGACAAAACCCACAATGGACCATTCAGTCCCCTAACCTCACCTCCAGAGACCACTGCATTTCAGTCACTGCTTTCTAGGATACAGTCCTAGCACCTTAAAATTATGATCTCCACTTGTCTTTCAGATGAAAAATTAAATGTTTTCTGCTTTTTTTTTTTTCAAATAAGTGCAGAAAGGTATTTATTTGACAAGATTACAGAAAGCACATACTGTCTGGTGTTGAATGCCTAATTTGGGCATTCTTGTTAACCAAATCCTGTATCTGTTTTACAGTCTCTCAGCCCCATACGATGTCAAGCCTTTCTATATCCAAGCCATCCTACTTGTACTTCTTGAATTGGGAACATCAGCACTATTGCAGTCTTCTAAAACTTTACTCAACATAAACATTATCAAGCCAAATAGTTAGTGTAACTGCCACTGTATAAGCTACAAATATATTCTGCTTAGTCACTAAGAGGAAGTACTACTTTAATCATTTGTAGACAATGCCTAAAAGTATGTTAGGTTCTTTTGAGAACAATTGTAAACACTGAGTCTTCTGTAAGAGCAAATGGTACAAGCCGTAACAGCCTGACAAGTATTATCTCCAGTATGAAATGTCAAAGCATATGATAAGAGTGAAGAGCAAGGAAAAATGACAATTTTGAGAGAGGCCCAAAAAGCAGTACAAATTATTAAAACAAAAGAAAGAGGACATAACAAAGAATATTGTGAGGGAGCAGAATGAAGTAGGAGGAAGGGAAGAGAACATGGCAGGGCAGGAAAGGGGACAAGTATCTTCTTCGACTACATGTATATTTGTGTAACTTCCACTATCACTTATTTCATACTGCATAAAGTTATTAGAGTCACTTTGACCACATTTTATTTTATAATGCACGGAAACAAGAGCAAAAGAGTGGTGTAGCAATGAACTGTTCTAATCAGCACTCCAAATTCAGACAAAATGCAGTGCAAAGTTATGGAAGCACACTTAACTAGCATTGCCTGGAGTCCTAGTTTACTATTTAGTCAAAAGCAGATCTTTCTGCCTTACTCTAAAAACTTTAAGAATTCCTATACATGTCTCCATTTTCCAAAAGCAAAGTCAATAATCATCACGTCTCTCTTTCTTCTCTTCAGCTCTGAAATCCAAATCCAAAACACACAATGCTTTTAAGACAGTGTAAATCAGAGTTGATTATTTATAAAGTAGGATAATTATTTATTAAAAAGTACAACAGCTTTGTGAGTCTGATATTTACACTTCTGTGACTCATCACAACTGCTTCCTCTTTCTGAGGCGAGCACCCTGCCCCACATCTCTCACTCAGTGTCATGAAGAGCCCACATAGCGCAGCTTCCTTAAGGTTTGCTTGTCAGAGATTTAGTTTCAGTCAGTGTAGCCACCCCATTTTTACCATGTCTGCACATTACACTACCACAGTAACCAAGCACACACAAGCCTGCAGTCAGCTGTACTTTCTAAAACTCACTCTGGACATGACAGTGGTTGATCACAGAGAGCCACCACCCTCTTCCAAGCCCACTGTGTTTCCACCTTTTCTGTTCCCTTAGATAAATCAGCTGACAAATCCACACACACTTTTAAAAGAAATCTTTTATAAGGACCTCATGGTAAACCTGTAATACTTTGCAAATCTATGAAAAGTTGGATGGTTTCATAACAAAATTTCTCTTGGGAAAATTTGTCTTCTGCTGAGCCAAACTGTCCATACCCATGAAAAGCTGAAACACATATCTTTTCAGAGCTATGAGTCTGACTTTATGAGGAGAGCATTTTATCTTTAGAACTGCCCAGCAAAGGAGCTTGAAACTCATGATATTTCAAGTAGGAAAGTGTAGATGCACATCACACAGGCTGAAACAGAAGTCTTTATAAATAATGGCAGCATTCTAATGTCTCCTATATTTTTTTTCCTGTATGCATCCTCTCAATACATTTCTTTAGTACATAAATAAAGTACAAATTAAAAGTAAGAAAGCACAAGACTGATCACATAAACCAGTCTTTATGAAGGCATTGTGCTGTCTAAAATCTGTTAAAAAGCTTACTCACACAAACACAGATTTTATAAGAGGATGTGTATAATGTAAAGGAAAAGTCATCATCAAAAATTCTATGCTCTATCCAAGTCAGTAAAACATCCACAAAGAAAAAAGTTGAAAATCTGTAAATATTCTTAAAACAGCAAAGACTTACACCCAGAGTACAGATATAAATTCACTCTGTCATGCATTATGCATATTAAATATTATGCAAAATATATATTCAATAACCTTGTCAAAAAGATGCCTTCTTAGTACATAACATTTAAAATGCACTCCAAGGGTCCCAAAAGTTCCAGAAGACAGACAGTCAAAGCAGCAGAGTTTTCCACCCGTCCTTTTTAAAGCAGAAGCTTCACTAAAGGAACACAGTGCACAAATGTAGCTCAGCATATTTCACAGACCAAACCAGGCCAAAGGAGACAGCAAATCTGGAAAGCTTCTGCTTTCCATGCCATCACGTTCTATCAGATCCTGGCAAGAATTCATGCTGACCCGATCACTATTAGTTGCTACAGATTACAACTCAATACCATTTGTATTTCCTTTCCCGAAAAAGAGTAAAACAAGCATAAGGAGAAGCTACATATCTATTTTAAATCTACACATATTTACCCCAGGGAATGAAAGGAAAAGAAAAAATAGTCCACATTACAGATGTGAGTCACACTACTTAATGCTCTTTTGGAAAATGCTCAAATACCACAGTGATGGGCACAGCATAAGAGTTTGAAAAACACAAGATAGAAATAGAATGGAGAAAGGAAGTAGAGCCCAGGGACTAGTCATTCATACTGACACTCAATCACCATAAATTATATTTAAAAAAAAAAAAATAGAGGGAATACATGCTTGCTGCTTTCTTCAACATTTGAACTGTTCCTGTGTTAACATCTCTAAATGTCAACTCTTGTTTTCAGCATCTTTTTTTTTATCCTGCTATATTTCTCTATGGAATAAAATGACACAATTTTATTGCTGAGGCAAAAATACCTTCCACTTCAGAAGAAGCTTGCCTTCGAGGAGAATTACACTTGAACAAAGACTGCAGGATTTAGCTCTATATTTATCTCTATGCAATAATACTGGTTCATTCATATAAACATGGGGGGGTTTCTTTTTTATTCTTTCTCTTCTTTTGACAGAAGGAAAACATCTCTCGAGAAAATTAAACTCAGTAATATCTATATAAAGATGCTGGTATGACTTTGGTGGAGGGTTGTGCTTGATAAATCTCCAGATATTTTTAGAATAAACATGTACCTGATGGTTCAAGGAGACACTTCATTTTAAGAAAAATGAAACTGTTGAGTTATTCATCTGACACCAGCTCACTTCTCACTATCCTCTAAAATATTGTGGGCCATCTATTCAAATTCCATTGACAACAGCATTTTCCTAACAGACCTGCTTTAGGCCATCTTTTATGTATACACTTTACACCATACCCTCTCCCTTGTGGCTTATATAGAACTCAAGAGGACCCTTTCAGTGAGACATAATGAGAAACTAAACCCCACCTGAAGTTTATCTTTGGATTTGATGAAGACCTTTTTTTTTTTTTGTCCATTGTCTGCTTCCAAGATTCTGAATATTACAAATGAAAACAATTCTGTTTCACTTCTTAAATTAGTGTTACCTTGCCATTACTTGAAAACAGTTTATTCTTCATTTGCAAGCTTAACCATTCAAGCTGATCCCAGTATTGTACTGAAATTGTGTTTGATATTTGATCATAAATATTACTGTCCACAGCAAAAGTTGACAGGAGCCTTCTTTAAAACTGTAATGCTATTATTACACATTTAAAATGCAACCTTAATTCCTTGAATTCCTACAGTTTCCAACCTGAACTTCCACTTCCTTCTTTGTTAATGATTTTTAAGAGTGCAGAAATTTTAGACAAATATTTGCATATATTTTGCTATATCATACAATTTAATAAAATAAAGGAGTCTAAATTGTTTCAAAATAAAAGTATCCCAATAGCAAACAAATTGTACAGCAAGAGACTAAGATATGGTGACAAAAGAAGGTATGGCACTTTATTTCCAGTGCTCACATTACACTGACACACTTCAGAATGTTCACCCAACAAAAAACCTTTTTAAATAGATTTTGAAATGTTTTTAGGAGATCTCCTTAACACTTAGGAGCTGTCACACAAATCATATTTGAAGTTTTTGGTATGATGCTAATAATAATGCAATGAATCTTGGAAACAGACTTCCAAAGTCAGCAACTAAAGACCAGAAAACAGCTTCCAGGTGCTGAGTGTGAAAGGCCAGCTGCAGTTAACATGTTCAAGACACAACACTAATTTTGGTACCAAAAAAAATGCTTCAGCTTCACCACACTCATCAAAGTCATGTCCACTACAGCAGCAGCTTTGCTTATTTTTAAGCCGTTAGAAGTCAGCGTGGTTACTCCACCACGAAGGGAGAATAGTTTTCTCGACTTTACTCAGTGTCTGCCAGCCCGACTGGGGAAGGGCGTGACCCACGCCGTGCACGGCAGCGGGACCCCCGCGCCTGCAAGAAGACCGGCGTCCCCCCGGGGCTGGGGCACAGCGCACGGAGAGAGCTCGCACTTCCCCGGGCCCCGCGCTCCTGTCCCGGACACTCCCGGTGCTGAGCTGGGCCGGTGGCCGCGGACAGCTCCCGGTGCTGAGCTGGGCCGGTAGCCGCGGACAGCTCCCGGTGCTGAGCTGGGCCGGTGGCCGCGGACAGCTCCCTGTGCTGAGCTGAGCAGGGTAGCTGTGGACAGCTCCCTGTGCTGAGCCGGATCGCTCCCGGTGCCGGTGCCGGGGCTGCCCCCATTCCCGCGCCGGGCAGGCGTAGGGTGTCCCGCTTGCCCCGGCGCCGGGGCTCACGCTTGGAAAGAGCAGCGGGGCGGGGGCGGGCGGCAGACACGTTGTCGGCGGAAGATGGCGGCTGAGGCAAACCCACCCAGCCAGGCGGCCGGAGCCCAGGCCCCGGCGGTGCCGCTCCGCAGGGCAGGGCCGNCCTGTTTCCCGCCGGCGCCGGGGCGTGTGGAGCCGGAGCCGCCCCGCGGAGCGCGACCAAGGCAGGCGCCGAACCCTGCCCCGTCTCTGGCCGCTCCCGCGGCTCCCCCCCGCCGTGCCCCACACTCGCCCGGCGCTGAGCACCCTGCCCTCCCCCGGCCGCCCGACTCCTCTCCCGCCCTGACCGTGCCGCCCCCGGGGCCGGGGGAGAGACTTCCGCGGCCGTGGGCCCGGGAGGACGATAAAGAGATGCGCCCGCCCTTACTTGAGCACGGATTGCTCCTTCTCCTCTTCCTTCTTCTGGCGGTCCATGACGGCCAGGATGATCTTCCGCTCTTCCTCCGTGAGGTGGCTGAGGTCCGGCATCTCGGGCTGCGGGGCCGGAGGAGGCTGAGGAGCGGCGGGGCCGCTCCGGGGCCCGGCGGGAGCCGACATGTTTGGTGGGAGCTGCCGCCGCCGCTACGGGAAGCGCTGCCCGAACTCCAGCAGCACCAGCGGGAGCGGCCGCCGCCGGCGCCAGGAGAAGCACATACAAATCAATACCCTGTAATCAACCGGCAGCCTAATGACGGCCCCGCCGGGGAGG